>JAHKKF010474979.1:0-17657 GCA_019740295.1 Labeo calbasu
TATTGCAAACTGGTTCCACTACCCATCCCACAGAGGCCCTGGTCCCACATCGGAGTAGACTTTGTGACCGATCTCCCGGCAGCCGAAGGTAACACTTGGATTCTGGTCATGGTGGATCGATTCTCTAAAATGTGCAAGTTTTTCCCCCTGAAAGGTTTGCCAACGGCGATGGAAACTGCTGAAACACTGTTCCAACATCTCTTCCGCCACTTCGGCTTGCCCGAGGAGATCGTGTCAGACCGGGGACCTCAATTCATCTCGCATGTATGGAAAGCTTTCTTCAAATTACTTGGTGTAATAGTTAACTTATCTTCTGGATATCATCCACAGACTAACGGCCAGACAGAGAGAAAGATCCAGGAGCTCGGACGTTACCTCCGGGCATACTGTCACACGGACCAACACTGCTGGAGCAGGAGCATGTAAATCACAACAGTTTGTGTAGCAGTATTTACAGAGCCACTCTGACACGAACGTGCGTAACCTACACACATGTGAATAATAAAAGCACATATGTATTAAACCTCTATCATACATTTATTGAATTGATTCATAGCGTTTGTGAATTCACAATTGTGCTTAAATATGATTTTTAAATGTGTTTTTTTATATATATCACAGCCATGGAAAACAGTCTAATAATGCATAATCAATAATAAAAAAATAGAATAAAATAAAAAACGCTCTATATTATTTTGTCTGCGTCGACTAACCGGAAAATTTTTCCCTTCCGGTATTTTGCCAGTTAGTTAAAATCGAATACTCGAATACAATTGACAAATTGCAACAGCCCTAGTACCATTACTGGTCTTTACCATGAGCGGCCCAGCACAAAAAATCCACACCAGTGGTTTCAAATGGGGAAGATTCTTACTAAGAAGTAGAACAACAACAGAAACATGGTGAACAGCAAAATTATAGATTATTTTCACTAAAACACAGCAGAAAATAAAAACAATGCTGCATATCCAGTTATTTTTCTTACTATTTTACTATTTAGTTTTGATTATTGTAGACATTTTTAGTAGATAATAGTACAGATTTCAGGAGCAAAACCCTGAACTGAAACTGTATTTTTTTTGTCACATGGCCTCGCATGTATCTAAATGTACAAATGTAATACATGTAAAAATGTTTTGTTTTGGTTTTTGTCTGGACCTCTGCTGGGAAGAGAATATAGAGGTTGTGCCCTTGGAACTTTAATTGAATACCCCTGACTTATATCAAAAAGAAATACTTTATTTGTATGGTTTTGTAATATCTGCGTCACATGTTTCTGTAATGCCACGCCAGCAGAGGGAGCCCTCACCCATGGACTGACTGTTACTGCTCCCTCTGCTGCTTCTATGGTTACTTCCTGTTTAGCAGCCATATAAGGAGGGCCATGCCAAACAAGCATTGCGAAGTATTGTTTTGCCTGTGCGGACTCTACCAAGTGTTTTCCTTGTTTCATAGTATTATTTCCATGGTCGTTGTTTCATAATCATAGTTTTTGTCCAGTTTCACTGCCTTGTTTTATTTGTTACTTTGGATTGCTCACTGGTATTTTTGACGTTCTGCCTGTTTATTGGATTACGCTTTTGTCTTGCCCTGGATGGTACTGTTTGTTGGAGATCGACCCTGCCTGTCTTGACTACGATCTGTATAATAAAGCTCGCACTTGGATCTATTCACGCTTCCTACGAGTCCCTTTACAGTTTCCTTATGTGTCATGGTAGATAGGACTCTTATTATAGAATTTGATAACAGTTAAACTGTTTTGAACATGGTAATGGATTAAATTATATAAGTAACAGGCTAGATGAACATTAACCTTACCTCTTAACACCTCTTTAAAAAAAAAGCAGATTATCTATCATAGACAGTTTTGGGGGTAACGCATTACAAGTAACGCAAGTTACGTAATAATATTAGTTTTTCCAAGTAACTAGTAAGGTAACACATTACTTTTTAATTGACAAGAAAATATTTAGAGTATTTAGAGTTACTTATTCAAAAAAGTTTTAGGACACAGAATAAGACTAAAATAAGATAATGCTTAGTCATTAACTGTTTTATTTCCTATTTGGGTTTATGCATATACTTTATTTTTTAAGATTTTTTTTTCCAAGGCATTGTTAGACGCCAGTGTTTCCTGTCATAACAATGCAAACATTTGATTTTAAAACCAGTATTATAGCTATTAAACTATTTCTTGTTATGATTTCAAATCTGTATTTAACCTCAAAATATTCTCAAAGTAAATAAGAGGTGTTGAGTCAGAATTTGTGCTGTCTGTGCTTTAAATTCCATTAATACACGGCTCTGTGGAATGCTTGATTCTGACTGGTCAGTCATAACATTCCAAAGCATGTTATTCCCCAATAACAACTGGTGAGAGCTAATAACACAGACTCATCCGGGCAACTTAAGTTTGCGCTATAGGCTTAATAGTTTTTCTTGGTGGAAGCTTTGCGTTGTGTTAGCTAATAAAATATTAAATCTCAATTCAATAGTATGTGTAAAAAATTTTTAATTCTGTCATCCTGGTATCGTGACCTTGCTCTATTGTTTCATACAAACGCAGCTGCTGCTATTTTGTTTTGTACACTGCAATGGCTTATAAGATATCTAACAAACTAGTACTGTAAGTACTAGTACTTGATTATTTATCTGGTGAAATGTGTAATAAAAGTGGTATGACTGCACTGTATTCCTTAAATGTCTGTCTAGTTTGAACTTGCCGCTAGCTAGTAACTGATTTTTTTATGGAAGATTTGCATTCAAATATTTTAACTCACATCAGTGTTTTGTGTCTATTATTTTACTACTTGTCTAGTACAGTATCTACTTTATTTACTTTTGTGGCAAGCAGCTGTGTAATAAGTGGGCTAATGTACATCCAGCCAGTTGTTATGGCAAAACAAAGATGTAAAGATGTAAAGATTATCCCTTACTTATAATCTTAATTGAAGTGATAAAGGACTTTTAAAGTCTGACAGCAATCAGTGTTGAGTGCTACTGTAAGGTTAACTCTGCCTGGTTTAAATGTTTCAAAATGATTATCATTTGAAAATATTAGAAATAATAAAAAAAAAAAATCAGTAATCAAATGTAATAAGTTACATTACTTTGATAAAATAATAGAAAAGTTACACTATTTATTACATTTTAAATAGAGTGACTTTCTGTAACCTATTACATTTCCAAAGTAACCCTCCCAACACTGCACGCCGACACATTTTTATTATTCAAATCCGTTAAAGGATTGTAAGTCAGGAGTCATTAGGTCAGCCAGAACCGGGACCACTTCCTATAACACCCGATGTACTTGTTACATCGGAAAAAGAATGCCATCTACATTAATGTTAGCCTCTTCTGCTGACCAAGCCTGCATTTATTTGATCCAAAATACAGCAAAAACAGTAATATTGTGAAACATTTTTACAATATATTTGTAAATATTGTAAATAATATTATATATATAATTATATATAATGTTGTGAAACATTTAAAATAGCTACTTTCTATTTGAATATATTTTAAAATGTAATGTATTCCTGTGATCAAAGCTACATTTTCAGCATCATTACTCCAGTCTTCAGTGTCCACAAAACAGTTGAGCACATTTTTTTAAAGAAATTATAGAAATTAATACTTTTATTTAGCAAGGATGCTTTAAACTGATCAAAAGTGATGATAAAGAAATGTATAACATTACAAAAGACTTATATTTCAGATCAATACTGTTCTTCTGAACATTCTATTCATCAGAGAAACTTGAAAAAATTCTACTCCGCCTTTTTTTAACAACAACAACAACAATAATTAATAATAAAATCTTTTTAAGAAGCAAACCATAATATTAGAACAATTTCTGAATGATCACGTGACTGGAGTAATAATGCTAAAATTAGGCTTTGAAATAACAGGAATAAATTACATTTTAAAATATATTCAAAGAAAAAACTTTTTTTTTTGTATGTATTTCAAAATTCTACATTTTTTGCTGAACTTTGAATCAAATAAATGGAGGCTTGGTGAGCAGAAAAGACATAACAAATCTTACTGTTCAAAAACTGGCAAGCTCAACCACCCTACCAAAACCAGGTAACCAGACTGAACACTCAAGTATCACCTGCAGTAGTAATCAGTCAAAGCATCATAGTGAGAAGCTTAAACACACCAGTCTCTAACAGCCATTCAAAATAATTCAGCAACCAGCAAGAACAACTTAACATGTATTCCATTTTTGAAATTTTACAGAGAAATTGGTACACTTCTGGTAGACTCTGTGCTTCATGAACACATTTTTATTATTATTATCATTATTATTATTTTTTTTCTTAATTTCATTTGATAGTGACAAGTCAGAAAACTTTAACCACACCTGGCAATCAGAAAATGCTAATAAATGTTAAATGTCTACTCTGATTGTACCTATATTTACACTTTGCAACCAGCTACTTGTATATTGCATTTACAGTACACATTTTATCTGTTCACACATTCCTACAAATCAAACCGAAGCATTTGTTTAATTAATTAATTAAAATTTTCATCTAATAATAATCTAGATTGAAACACTGATTTATTCCTTGAAATCCAGTCACTGTTGTCTTATTTGAGAAACCTTTTTTCTCTCCCTAAATGAAGCTCAACATTCCTGCAGCATTTTAAAATATTAATATAATATTATAATTACTATATATTTTACATAACATTATAATAGTATTAAATGTGTTTGTTTTGCGTTAAGTAATTTGTATTATTTATTGAATATTTGTATGTTACATATTTTGTCTTTATGTTATAGGTCTACAAGTGTAAATAGATTACAATTATTTTTGGCAATACATGCATTAGATTTTGTGTCCTGTTGCAAAGGATGCAAAACATCATGGAGAATATAAAAACAGGCATTGTCCTCCGGAGGGCGCTGCAAGCCCCCTTTGCACAGCATTCAAATCTCGAGACAAATTTCATTTTAAGGATGATAATTCTACGATGAAAATTGCAATACTTTTTTTAGTTTGGCTGCTTGAGATTTAAATGGAAATCCGCCCTGTCAATCTTTATATAAGTTAGAAAAAAAAGCTCATCCAGTAATCGGCTGTGATTGGTCCATCCTGAGCAGCGCTGAGGAAAGTCACAGGCACCAAGTGACAGCGGGTCTACCTTCTGCTTCAGCAGAGCAGATTATTTATAATTAATTATGATTTATTTCTTAATAATAACACCGAGATGCCTGATGCGAGTGCATTTAAGCGAAACTAGACAGTAAAGAGTAAAAACAGTGAAATGGTCAAGTAGAGCTGATGAGCCGCGGAGCCCCGCCCATCAGTACGAGCGGTCCAGCAGACACGCCCTGCCTCAGCATCCCTCATGACAACAGCCGCAGCAGCAGCAGCAGCAGCATCCTCCTCCTCCACCACAATCACATCACCGCCAGCGACACAAGCAGCTGCTACAGGGACAGCCTCCTAAACATCAGAAACAAGAAACCGAACGACTGCAAAATACAACACTAAATCCAAGGACTTCAGCAGCGTTTCAATCCAGACATTTGAGGCTTCGCCTGTATCGACGAGCAGACGCCATTTGCTTGAGTTTAGGCCATTACGCTACCGTCTTGTGTTTTGATATAAATATTGCGTTCTGTTTTAGAAGAAATTCACATTATCGTACAGCATCATGACGGACGCAGTAGCTGAGTGTAATATTAAAGTACTTTGCCGCTTCCGGCCTCTCAATCAGGCCGAGATCCTGCGCGGGGACAAATTTCTGCCAACATTTCAAGGGGACGACACCGTCATCATCGGGGTAATAATGACGATTTATGATCATTAACTGTGATTACACCGAATTTAGCAGAAATATGCAGCTCGTTGGGTTAAACGGTGAAACGAATGATGGCAGTGATGCTGAGTAAACGGCTTGTGGCTGTGTCAGTATGACGTCAGCACATCTAGAGGCTCTAGGCCTCGTCATCTCATGCAGAAATATCATTCTCTCGTCTTGTTACTGTCATCTTCCTCATAATAATCCTTCTTCATATATGTGGTGTGAGTGAATGTGAATGAATGCAGGGAGTGGCTGATGATGGCTGAAGTGAAACAGCTGTTGGGGAGGGTGTTTTTTGATAAAGCTTAAAAAAGTATAGATAAAGGTGATGCAAGCACGCAGTTTGTAATGTTAAAGACCTATATTGCATACAATTCACTTCATAGTCCCATCTGTATGTCTCTGTGACGTGATTAGTGGCCTGATCAATACCTGAGACCAAACAATGACTTTTTGTTTTTCTTCATGACTCCTCCCTTCCTCTGTGTCCGTTTTATGGGTGTGCAGGGAAAACCGTATGTGTTTGACCACGTGTTTCCCACCAACACCACCCAAGAGCAGGTGTACAACACTTGCGCCAAGCAGATCGTCAAAGGTCAGTGTGTGAAGCCCTGTATGCGCATGCATGACTCCACATTCAGCAGCGTGTCATATTTCATATTTTGGACCCTAGCGGCATTGATTATAATTTGAATTGTCAGGATAATGTTTGTCAGGTCCTCCTCAGAGGAATCCAATTCTCTGATGTTTAGCTGTGTGTTTGTTTGTGTATAGATGTACTGGGAGGTTACAACGGCACCATCTTTGCCTATGGACAAACCTCTTCTGGAAAGACCCATACCATGGAGGTACAGTTATAGTTTAGATGAAATGCAGATTATGCTTTTAAAACTTTTACATTATTGCACAGTTATCTCATTTCTTACCTCAAGTCAAGCATCAGATGACTGATATCATCCATACACACTGTATGTGTGCCAAAATGAACATCAAATAGATTAAACGATAATGGATGAACAATACCTGACAATTTTACAGTGGATTTTTAAGTTCATTTTAGACTCAAGGCTTTACAGTCACAGTTTTCAACTGATTTCACATCAGGACCCAAATTTTACATCAGACATCCAGTGGCAACCCTGCACTGTAGCAAAGTAATCTACCGATAATAAAAAAAAGACCTTACTTTCAGTGTCGCAAATATTTAACATAACACAAATGTGACCCTGGACCACGAAACCAGTCATGAGGGTAAATGTTTTGTCTATTTGGCTGAGATACAACTATTTGAAAATCTGGAATCTGAGGCAGGGGTGTTTCCTCCGAGGAGGCAAGGAGACTGGTTATGATCAGCTGTGATTGGTTCATGCGATAAATCCCGCCTCTTGTGTTGTGCACATTTGTGGATCAGTCTGAATGACCAATATAATGGCGTTAACTTGTTTCTGCCTTGAGTTATTATTTGGGAATACATGTAAAATGCTTAAAAACACCAAGTTCATGAGATTCATACTTTAATAAATAGAATATTGATTATATTGTTAATGTAAAAGTATATAGTGTTTTCTTTTTGTAAGTAATGTTTATTTAACCAAGAAAATGTGACTGGTACATGAATTTACATTTGATTAAAAAAACACAAAAAACTTCAGAAGAAAAGAAAAGCTTTTCAGAAGACCGCACCCCACTGATCTGAGGGTGCAAAAAAATCTAAATACTGAGAAAATCCCTTTGACAGTTGTCCAAATGAAGTCCTTAGCAATGCATATTACTAATCAAATATTAAGTTTTGATTTATTTACGGTATGAAGTTCACAAAATTTCTTAATTGAACACTATCTTTACTCAATATCCTAATGATTTTTGGCATAAAAAAATATATTCTGACCCATACAATGTATTGTTGGCTGTGTACAGTAGTCAGCATTTGAAGGGGATTAGAAAAGTTAATTAAAAGTTGTCCTAAGATAAGAACAGGTATTGTTTTGGTTTTTGGACCACTTTGATGAAAGGTTTGATCCACTTCAAACATTGACTACTGTAGTCCAGGGTCACAAATACAGTTACTTTCTACCATGAATTGGCAAAATAAAATTATTTTGTATAACAAATGTAATTAATCTACTAAATAATACAGAATAATACATTGAATAAAAAATATCAATTTATTCTGTTATCCTAACTATCATATGACTCCTTTGTATATTTAGAAGCACTGCTGCAGTTTGATTAAATTAAGATGAATTTTAATACTTTTTTGCTTGACTCTGATAACACTTCCAGGGCAACCTCCACAACCCGCAGCAGATGGGCATCATTCCCCGCATTGCAGAGGACATCTTCAATCATATCTTCTCCATGGATGAGAACCTGGAGTTCCACATCAAGGTACGCGAATGCAACAAACGAATCATTGAGTTATAGATCTGCCACGCGTGCTGATGTATGGTGCTCTCAAAATAATCAGTGTTTGACTTTCTCAGGTGTCCTACTTTGAGATCTACATGGAGAAAATCCGGGATCTTCTGGATGGTTTGTAGAGAACAATAATAGTGCAGCGTACCAAATTGACTACTGTGGTTTTTATGTTCCTCATTGTGTTTCTTTCCTCTTTAGTCACGAAGACCAACCTGTCTGTGCATGAGGATAAGAACCGCGTCCCTTACGTGAAGGTGATTTTTCACAACCACCAACAGTGTATTTTGTGAGAGTGTGAATAAATCAGCAGCTGTTTTGTTTTTGTGTGGTGTCAGGGCTGCACCGAGCGCTTCGTGTCCAGTCCTGAAGAGGTCATGGACGTCATTGACGAGGGAAAGTCCAACCGGCACGTCGCTGTCACCAGTGAGCGCTTTTGTCATTGTCCTCAAATTGTGCTAAACTTCATTCATTCAAAACAGTTCTTGTTAAATAAAAAAAAAAATGTGATTACTATTACAGTCATGATACCTTCAACTCAGTTTGACAGTTTAGTTTACATTAAAACATTAGAGCAGAGTGGAGATCTTATGCTTGAAATGTACATTGTGTGTATTTACGTATACCATTCAAACGTTTGCTGTATGAGTTTGTTTTTTTTGTTTTTATTGTTTATACTTATCAAGACTGCAGAAATGCAGTACAAACTGTAATATTGTGAAATATTATTACAATTTAAAACAACTATTTCTATTTGAATATATATTTAAAAAAAATTTGAGTGAATTATAATTGTGTACTTGTATGATGAGTGTTTGAGAACAAACTGCAAATGAGATGTTCTGTTGTCAGATATGAATGAGCACAGCTCCCGCAGTCACAGCATCTTCCTGATCAACATCAAGCAGGAGCACGTGGAGACGGAGCAGAAACTCTGTGGAAAACTCTACCTGGTGGATCTGGCTGGCAGTGAGAAGGTCTTTTGTCCTTTGTTGTATAAAGTATCCAATCGTCATGTTTAAAGAGATAGTTCACCCTTAATGAAAACTGTTATTTACTACCCTTTATGATTTTTTTTCTTCTGGGAAACACTGAATATTGTTTTAAGAACATTTGGTTGTAAACTAAGAGTTTTCCCTCAATAAGGTGATAATTTGCTGCTTATTAATAGTTAGTAAGGAAGTTGTTAAGTTCAGGTATGGGGTAGGGTTAAGGAATCTAAAATATGGACATGCAGAATTAAAGCATTAATATGTACTTTTTTAAAGTATGAATAAACAGCCAATATGCTAGTAATATGCATGTTCGTAAAGAAATAACTTAATAGTGAATAGTGTTCCCTAATCTAAAGCTTTAACATTAAGCTGGTTCCTGTTGTATTTTCACATGCAGGTCAGTAAGACCGGCGCGGCTGGAGCCGTTCTGGATGAAGCTAAAAACATCAACAAGTCTCTGTCTTCTCTCGGTAACGTCATCTCTGCCCTTGCTGAAGGAACCGTAAGTGCTCTCAAACTCACACGTATACGAACGTCCATTTTTGTGTTTGCTTACGCCGAATGTCCCTCGTGTGTGTGTGAGCAGAAGACTCACGTGCCGTACCGTGACAGTAAGATGACCAGGATCCTGCAGGACTCTCTGGGAGGAAACTGCCGAACCACCATGTTCATCTGCTGCTCTCCCTCTAGCTTCAACGACGCAGAGACCAAATCCACCCTCATGTTTGGACAGCGGTAACTCCAGCACATACACGCATACATGCACAACATTAGTACAAAAACATCACATCTAGGTCAAACAGTAATCTTCATTGTATTTCTTTGAGGGTTATTGTGAATTATTTAGTTGAAATTGTTTTACCAAACAATTTGACAGCTTTACTACTAATTATGAAACAGGAATATTTAAATGAAATTATAAACCTAAACCTTATAACAAAGTAAAATCAGATTAATAGAGTTAAGCACTTTTTTCACATTTAAAGTTTTAGAATTAATTGCAGAAAATTGTGGTGGAGAAGAAAAGAATGTTGATTTTTAAGACTGAGAGCTGTGTTGGTGTTGTAGTGCTAAGACTATCAAGAACACGGCCTCTATTAACCTGGAGCTCACAGCTGAGCAGTGGAAGAGGAAGTATGAGAAAGAGAAGGAGAAGAACAAGGGCTTGAGGGACACCATCCAGAGGCTGGAGCAGGAGCTGCGGCGCTGGCGCAGTGGTGAGCCTTTGCACTGCTCTGATGAGTCAAGTCAGTTTTATTTATATAGTGCTTTATACAATACAAAATGTTCAGTGTGATAATTGTTTCCAAGTACCGGTAGATATCAGTATGTTGAAATGAATGGCATTTTGTTTAAAATTGTAAATATAATACATGAAATCAGCACGTAGTCTGACCCACTGCAGGACTGTATGTTAACATTTTTTGCACATAGCACTGGTGCTACGGAGGTTGAAAGTTTTGTAGCACAGGCCAAACAGTTGTAGCACAAGTTAGGGGTGGGCGATTTTGGCAAAAATATCATGTCACATTTTTTTTTCAGGATTATCATGATTCATGATTTTATCATGATTCTTTGTCATGTGGGCTTTACTGTTTACTACTAATTTCCCTTTTGTAAAGCCTTATATGGTTAACACTATATAAAATAAAAATCGTTGTCATTTTTAATATGTGTAATTAGAGAATAAGAACAAAGGTATACATTAAAAATACACATAATTTACAAATAAAACAAATGGTGCTTTATTTTTCAGGTACAGTATTTAGCAGTAGCCAAACATTCAAGTTGAATGAACAAATGTTAAAATAGAACACTATATACAGTATATACATCAGTTATATTTTTTGAAGCAACTGTTTTAGAGTTAATCAGTCATGACCAGTGAGTGATTTTTTTTTATCCTCTGTTTTGTTAATTTATTAACATTTAAAGAATAGTTTACCCAAAACTGACAATTCTGTCATAGTGTTTTATTTTTACACCATCATTTACTCACTCTCAAGTTGTTTTAAACCTGAATTAGTTTCTTCTGTTAAACATAAACGTTATGGTAAAGAATGCTGTTGCTGTCGGCTGCCATAGTATTTTCCCCTCTACTATCAAATGTGGACCAGCTACTGTTTAGTTACCCACATTATTTGCACATATATGTGCACTGTAGAGCCCTGCACTGTAGAAGTCAATGATTTATAAGTGAACAAAAGAGGTTTAAAATCTATAAAATACTGCGTAAGTAAGCAATGCAAAACTCAGTAAATAATTTATTTATTATTATTTTTTATAAATATGTTTTATTGAACCATTATAAAAACATTGAAGTCATTAGCTTTTAGACACATTCCCTTTTGAAGGTTTTTGTTTCAATAACTAAGATCTTACTAGTTATCCATCTATGCAGGCCTTAAATTTGAATTTGAGTTTTAGAGTGCAAATTAGCATATCAGTGAAAGATTGGTCAGTATTTCCTGATCATATCTTCTAAAGAAAGCATATACAAGGTGAAAAGCAAAGGACCTAGTACTGAGCCTTGTGGCACTCTGTAACAAACTTGTGATTGATATACCATTTATTCTCTTACCAAAACAAAGTAATAACAGTCAAGATACATAAGATTTATACACAGTATCAGTCCACAGATGCAGTTAAGGTCTATAATTGACTAATCCTCTTGGGTTGTGTTTTTAATGAGAACCTTAATAACTGCTGACTTAAAGGATTTCGGGCCATTTCCTAATTATAAATTGACAAGCAACACCACACAGTCCACATGATTTGTGCCATGTGGGACACAGTTTTTCAAAAAATGCTTCAATAAAATGTCTGTGAAGTTTTGAAGTGATACTTCAGTGCCATCACATCCCTTCCTGATATCCTTACTCAAATATCAATTGAAAATCCTTACTAAAAAACTTAAACCAGCTTTAAGTCGTTTGCTGGTATTGTCCGGGTTAAGTTGACAAATATTGGTAAACATTACTGAGGTTTCACTGACAAGAGTAAACTGATGCAGTTGTGATGTTTTTGTCTACAGGAGAGAAGGTTCCAGAGACGGAGCAGGCAGATGCTGATGTAGTGAAGCTGGACAGCAATGATGAGCCGTCTCTGGATAACGAGAGACCATCCGAGCGCCAGCGGGAGAGAGAGAGAGACTCTGACTCCTCCTCTATTGTGGTGCGGATCTCAGAGGAAGAGCGGCAGAAATATGAGGAAGAAATCCGCAAACTCTACCGACAGCTGGACGATAAGGTGAATTACTGAGATGCTGACACATTCGGACTAAGTCAGCAAATGAACACTCAGTGTGCATCATGACTCATCTATCAGATCATGGATTACAGTATGCATATACAAAACAAGATAAACATAATTTGTATTGCTCTCACCTTGTGTGTGTTTTGTAGGATGATGAGATCAATCTTCAGTGTCAGCTGGTGGAGAAGCTGAAGGAGCAGATACTGGATCAGGATGAGGTCAGAGGTCACATTCAGATTGTCTTGTAGTGGCTGTGTTAATATGATAATTGTTAATAAACAGTGCTTGCACATCCCAAAAACAGTCTAAAAACAGTCTAAAGGGGCTCAACCTTCAAAACATAGAAGATAAGTTAGCACACTAATGCTGTAATGCTCTAATGGTTATATTACCCACATATAAGCATTAGAAAATTTTTTAAAGGGGATTTCTAATGCTATTTCATGCATCCTGACATTTACACTGTTGGCAAAGGTTTCAAAAAATGAGTTGGTCTTATGACTGAGTATTTCTGATCAAATTTTTCATAAAAACAAAGAGTTGCATAAATTTATTACACAGAAATATATGACCACAGACCACAAAACCAGTCATGAGGGTCATTTTTTTTTAAATTCTGAAAGCTGAAAAAAGCTTTCCATTGATATATGGTTTATTAGGATAGAACAATATTTGGCCAATATACAACTAATAGAGAATCTGGAACCCAAGGGTGCAAAAAAATCAAAATACTGAGAAAATCACCTTTAAAGTTTTCCAAATGAAGTTCTTAGCAATGTATATTACTAATCAAAAAGTAAGTTTTGATATATTTACGGTAGGAATTTTGCAAAATGTCTTCATGGAGTATCATCTCTATCCTAATGATTTTTGGCATAAAAGAAAAATCAAGATTTTTTACCCATACAATGTATTTTGGCTATTGCTACAAATACACCCATGCTACTTAAGACTGTTTTTGTGGTCCAGGGTCACATATATCAACAGAAATATATATGGTAGATAATTTAAGTTTTATTAATGACTTTTGCCATGTTGCAGTTGTTGGCGTCCACACGTGGAGACAGTGATAAGGTGCAGACGGAGCTGGGCCGCCTGCAGACGGAGAGCGAGAGCGCCAAAGCCGAAGTGCGGGAGGTTCTACAGGCGCTGGAGGAGCTGGCGGTCAACTATGACCAGAAGAGTCAGGAGGTGGAGGAGAAGAACCTCCACAACAAACAGCTGGCCGAGCAGCTCAGCCTTAAGATGGTGACGTCCGCTGGTGTATTCTCACATTACGCAGTGATCGATGCAGTGAAACTTTAACCGTGGAGTGTTTAACTGCTTCCGTTGCTTTCTAGGCAAATCTGATGGAGTTGGAGGCAGAGCTTGCTCAAATGCAAGAAGTGAGCTCACAGCAGAGGAAGCGCATCGCTGACGTGTTGAACGGGCTGATGAAGGACCTCAGCGAGTTCAGCACCATCGTCGGCAATGGAGAAATCAAGCTCGTAAGCCCAGAAAGTTCTCTGAGATTATTTTTAGAGATTAGGAAAGGTTGTGCCATATTATAAATGTAGTCACGAAAAGATGTTGTTTAAATTTGCTTTATTTTTTTCCAAATCCTTTTTTTAGGGGTGTGTGATATCACGACTTTTGATTGTGGCTAATTAAAATGTCTCGACGATCTGCTTTTTTTCTTTTTTTTTTTGAAAGTAGACATAACAGAAGATAGATAAATAAATAAATAATTATATAATAAAAATAAATCAATAAAATATAAAATAAAATAAAAAATAACAGAGAGCGATCTGCTGTTGAAGAATTATCGTAGTATTGTGCTATAACGCACATTATATCAGTTGGAGCTCTGAAGCCTCGGACTTAATATACTGTACAATGTGGCATTCATTCACATCAAACGTTACACTCACTTGAGACTGCACTTATTTGCATGTGCTACTCAAATCATGCTAAAATTGTGAATTGTGATTTTTTTTTTTTTTTCTGAAAAACAATGGTGGTATTATATTTTTGCCATTTCACCCACTCCTACTTTTTTCCATGTTCAGTTTTCTTGGTTGTTTTTATAAAAATTCAGTTTTAATGGTTGTATTAAATTTGAACAAAAAGCATCTCTAATAAATTAAAATCATGACATAATTTATGAAAAGTTAAAAAAGACCCATTAAATTAGTTTTGTTTTCCCCCAAACTTTTTTTTATTTTTCCCAAATTCTGTATTTTCTGTTATAATTTTTCTAGATTCCATTTTAATGGTTCATGAACTTTTAATAATCAAAAATTCATAAATGTATAAAAAAAGATTTTAGGGTAATAGGGTCCTATGAATGAATAAATGTATTATTTAGACATTTAGCAGACACTTTTATCCAAAGTGGACAATGGAGGCAATCAAAATCAACAAAAGAGCAATAACATGCAAGTGCTTTGACAAGTCTTAGTTAGCCTAACACAGTACTAGAGTTGCTAGAGAATGCTATTAGAGGGTCAAATAAAGATGGAAGAGATGTGTTTTTAGCTGATTCTTGAAGATGGCTAAGGAATCAGTTGGGCAGGTCATTCCACCAGGAGGGTACATTTAATGTGAAAGTCCGTAAAAGTGATTTTGTGCCTCTTTGGGATGCCACAATAATGTGCCATTCATTTGCAGAACGCAGGCTTCTAGAGGGCACATAAGTCTGAAGCAATACATTTAGATAAAGGGGTGCAGAGTCAGTGGTGATTTTGTAGGCGAACATTAATGCCTTGAACTTTATGCGAGCAGCTTTTGGTAACCAGTGCAAATTGATGAAGAGAGGTGTGATGTGCATCCTTTTCAGCTCATTAAAAATTTACCTTGCAGCCGCATTCTGGATTAGTTGTAAAGGTTTGATAGACAGAGAAGAGAAGTTTATTTATTTCAGACATTTTGTGTTGTCTGTTTTAGTTTTGTTTGGATTTATGATTTACTACAAATATATTCTTGAAAAGAAGTGGGAATCAAATGAAGTCATGAAATATGGTAAATTCAGTTTCCTGTAGTTGCTGTCACTGCAGTAATCTGTGTTGTGTTGGTTTGTGTGTGTAGCCGGTGGAGATCAGCGGTGCGATCGAGGAGGAGTTCACTGTGGCGCGGCTGTACATCAGTAAGATCAAGTCGGAGGTGAAGTCGATGGTGAAGCGCTGCAGACAACTGGAGAACATGCAGCTGGAGTGCCATCGCAAGATGGAGGAAACCAGCCGAGAGCTGTCCTCTTGCCAGCTGCTCATCTCACAGGTGTGTGGATCACTGAACTCATACTGCTACTTCATAGACCCTCTGCTCTCTTTTCAACATAGAAACAACAATAGAGTAATAAAGACTGTGGAGTATAGGTTGCAACAGGTATTTAAATAAGGGCTAGAAATAGCATAAAATAATTCATCATGATTAATCTCGGTATTTAAATTATTTGGTACTAATTATATTTTCTTACATTCTGAAAGTAGTGTCTTCAGAATTAAAGCATTCAGCTTGTAACAAAACATGTCCGTTATGTATTTCAAACCAAACAATTAAGTTGATGCTTTGTGATTTATGTTACTATTGACCTGCTTCTATCAGTGTGAAGTCTGGTGACATTCGGTTGACGTCATATGAGACAGGTGTGCGTTTGCTAAACAGATGCTTTATCTGTGCAGGCATTTAGTTTAGATTTTATAGAGAGGGTAAAAATAACTCATGCTAAGCACTGGACCGTTCTGAACTTTCTTTTAGGTCTCTCATCATTTGCTAGTTATGATTATTTTGACACACTGAACTAAGATTGCTCTTTTTTGAGTTTACAGGCAGATATATCTCTGTCCACATAATGTTCAATCATCCATGATCATGAAGGAGTTTGACTCCATTTCCAGCATCCTACCAATATGCACACCATTACATGACATGAATCTTTCAGATGCTAGTGAGCTAGTACATGACCCAGATGTGGTCCACATCTGCTGCTGTGTATTCTTAATGATGCTGACTTTTTGTCTTTGTATCTTTGTGTGTGTCTCCGAGCAGCACGAGGCAAAGATTCGGTCTCTCACAGAATACATGCAGAACGTGGAGCAGAAAAAGAGGCAGCTGGAGGATAATTACGACGCTCTCAGTGAAGAGCTCTACATGCTGCAGAACTCAGGTAAGACAAACATACAGTTACAGGAGAGGACAGAAATAACATAAAGCCCAATCATTAATAATATTACTCTTTTGAAATTTCTCTGATGATGATGCTTATTATGTCTGTCTGTACAGCTTGTAAAAACTTCAAGCTTTTAAAATAATTTACATTTAAACCTTAAACCTTTATTTTACATCCTCTAAGACTCTTAGAAGGTGCTGTATGTATTTTTATTTTTTATTTTTTTATTTAGGAAATACATTTCACATATCACATATTCTTTTTCTCCCTGAAAATCTGTGCTACAGCCAGTTATTCTTTCAAATAAGTGTTCGGAATGTCTGTGATTGTTTTGGTCTGTGTGACTTCACCCACTGCCGATTTACCCAATAGGATTTCGGCACCCTGGGTTGCCAGTTCGCAGAAGATGGGTCAGAGATCACAGATTTTACTTCAGCATCCATCTAAAAATCTTTATGACCAGAGGAATATTAAAACATATATAAATCAACTAATTAACTTACACTGTAAGGCTTGTCACCTTTCAACTGCACTCGTTCCTGCGTTCCTGTTGTGTGTCCTTAATCTGACAACCCGTGTGAATGTCGAGTCTGAGGAGGAATGGGTGGGAGAAACTGTATTTTGAAGTTGGACTGCAAAACCTATTTCATCCACTAGCTGTCAGTCTTACATAGTGCTAGGGTTGGGCGATAAATCGATAACGATAACTATCGCGCGATATGAATTTCCTCAATAAACAATAAGAAGAGTTTGATAAGTGTTTGATATAATGTTTATTAGAGGTGCTCCGATCAGGGTTTTTTGAGGCCGATCACCGATCGCCGATCACGGGAAGCTGTATCTGCCGATCCGATCACCGATACCGATCTTTTTAAAGCCTTCTATTAATCATGTAGAATTATTTAAAGAGATACTCCAATCAGGATTTTTAGACACTTATTCAGGGTCTGATTTTTTTTTTTTTGTGAGAGAGGAGTTTTTTTTATTTGAGGGGTGGAGGGGAACATTATTTAGACTTTTTT
>JAHKKF010474984.1:0-20731 GCA_019740295.1 Labeo calbasu
GTCGAAAAACTCCCATCTCATGTTCTCCCTCAACTTCAAAATCGCCCTATATCGCTGTTTTACCTTTTTTGTTAAGGGTGTTTGATCTTTGCATGTTCACTTTGCAAAGACTGGGTCGGTACTTCTGCAGCGATGTTGGATGATTTTGAAATGATTTTTGAAGTTGAGGGAGAAAATACGACTGGAGTTTTTCGACATACCCTAACTGTCTTGAGTCATAATACAGAGTTCAGGGAGAGAAGGGCAAGACGAGCGTTTGAGATTAAAAAGTATTTAAATTGTATATTTTGTATTGAAAATAACCGATTGTTTCGCTAGATAAGACCGTTCTTCCTTGGCTGGGATTGTTCACAACCGCATTTGAGATCATTTAAACTGCATTTTGGAAGTTCAAAATCGGGGCACCACAGCAGTCCATTATATGGAGAAAAATGCAGAAATGTTTTCCTCAAAAAACATAATTTCTTTATGACTGAAGAAAGAAAGACATGAACATCTTGGATGACAAGGGGGTGAGTACATTATATGTCAATCTTTGTTTTGGAAGTGGACTTCTCCTTTAAGTACTTATGACAGTGCTGAATACAGGACTTTTTCCCAGTGTGCATATCTCATAAATAATTCAAGCTAAATTCTTGCATCATTGTTGAGTGTTTTTACTCTTTTCTGCATTATTTAAACTGGTGTCATGTTTGATGTTCCCTTTGAGTTATGTGTTGCGGAAGAATGTCTCTTTGCTTAATGATATGATTTTGAATGTCAAACTCTTTGTGCTGTATGCGAAATGTAAAGGATCAAGTTTATTTGATTAAAACACTGTAAATATTGTGAAATATTATAACAATTTAAAATAGCCGTTTTCTATTTGACTATTTTTAAAAATGTAATTTATTCCTGTGATCAATGCTCAATTTTCAGCATCATTACTCTAGTCTTCACTGTCACATGATCCTTCAGAAATCATTCTAGTATGCAGATTTGCGACTTAAGAAACATTTATGATTATTAATGTGAAAAACAGTTGTGCTGCTTCATATTTTTGTAGAAACCCAGAGGTCAAAATAGTTAGATCCTTGCTCTTGCCTTTATTTATATAAAATATTATTCTAAAAGCAAAATGCAACAAAAAAGCAGATCAAACAGCATCACTGACATGTGCTCTGGGTAGTCAGTTCGCATGACAGTTCAACTCACTCCAGTAGATTTTGTGGTTTAGTTAAAGCGTTTGACTTCACTTACAAAATAAACAAGCCACATGACATTGAGGGAAAAATACTTTCCCCAAATATAAAGCATAAAACATCAACAAAGATAGTTGAAGTCAACACTATTTTAGTATAATGCAATGATGTCTGTTAATGCTATTAGCAGGATATATTATGTAATGCTACAGAAAAAAATCTAACATTTTATATTGGGTTGACAACCTCTTTAAAATGTTTTTTTAAAAATGTCTTTACTGCTCACCAAGCCTGCATTTATTTGATCCAAAGTAGAGCAAAAAAGCTGTTTCCTATTTGAACATATTTTAAAATGTAATTTATTCCTGTGATTTTTTAGCATCATTATTCCAGTCACATGATCCTTCAGAAATCATTCTAATATTCTGATTTGAAAACATTTTTTATTATTATTATGTTGAAAACAGCTGAGTAGAATTTTTTCAGGTTCGTTTGATAAATAACACAATCAGAAGAGCAGCATTTATCTGAAATAGAAATCTTTTGTAACACTATAAATGTCTTTATCATCTTTTTTGATCTATTTAAAGCATCCTTGCTAGATAAAAGTATTAATTTCTATTATTTCTTTCCAAAAAAAAATGTATACTAACTCCAAGCTTTTGAATGGTATAGTGTATAATGTTACAAAAGCTTTTATTTCAGATAGATGCTGATCTTTGGATCTTTCTATTCATCAAAGAAACCTGAAAAAAAATGTACCCAACTGTTTTAAATATTGATAATAATAAATGTTACAATGATTTCTGAAGGATCATGCGACTGGAGTAATGATGCTGAAAATTCAGCTTTGAAATCACAGAAAAAAAACACATTTTAAATTATTTTAAAATAGAAAACAGTTATTTTAAATAGTAAAAATATTTCAGAATTTTACTGTTTTTGCTGTACTTCGGATCAAATAAATGCAGGCTTGGTGAGCAGAAGATACTTCTTTAAAAACATTAAAAATCTTGCTCTTCCAAAACCTTTGACTGGTGGTGTATCTAAACACATCTCTGTTCTATTTTAAACAGGAGAAAGAGGGGAAAAATGTAGTACCTCACTATGACCAGCAGAGGCTGACACACTTCACTCTAACAGAGGTCTGGAACAACAACATAGACGGACGGAAGGTGGATGGATGAACAGATGGATCAGTGGAGGAGGTGGACGTACCCTGCAGTGTGGAAGGAGACCATTGGGAATAGACCTTACTAAACATCTTGACCTGCAAAAACTGCATTGCATTTTGCATTGATGCATTTGGCAAATGCAAGTATGCACGTTGCCTAGAATTAAAAACTTTGGTCTTGTTGAGCTACAGGAATATTCACGTGGGCAGAAAAAAGACAAAAACAGACAAACAAACCAGCATTCCAAGTGTTCCTCTACTGATAAAACAGAAGAATATCATATTGAAAATCATGAGGCATTTGGCAGATGCACGTATGTGCATTCTCTGGAATCAAACGCACAACCTTGAGCTTCAGGAACATGCACACAACCAAAAAAAAAAATAAGAAAAGCACATGCATTCCTAGTTTTTCTTTACCGACAAAACTGTAAAGAAAAAAACTCATTATGACCTACAATTGCATTGCATTTTACATTTATGCATTTGGATGCAAGTATGTGCATTCAAACACAAAACCTTGACATTTCTGAGCTGCAGGAACATTCACAAAACCAGAAGATAAGACAAACACACAAAAAACCTACATCTCAAGTGTTTCTCTGCCAATAAAACCATGAAGAAAGTGACACATCTTGTCTAACAAAAACTGCATTGCATTTTGCAATGATGCATTTGGAAAATACAAGTATGTGTGTTGCCTGGAATTAAATACACAACCTTGGCGTTGTTGAGCTACAGGAACACTGAAAGCCAGAAAATAAGATAAACACAAAAACTGCATTGCTTTTTGAACATCCTAAACTACAGAAAGTCCACTGCATTTTTCATTGATGCATTTCGCTGATGCAACCATGTGCATTGCCTAAAATTAAATGCACAACCTTAAGCTACAGGAACATTCACACAAACAGAAAATAAGATAAACAAACACAAAGTGTGTTCATCTACCAATAAATCTTGACTTGCAAAAAATTCCACTGCATTTTGAACATCTCGACCAACAAAAATTGCTTTACATTTTGGCGTTACTGAGCTACAGGAACATTCACACAGACAGAAAAATATGAAAAACAAAAACACACTTGCATTTCTAGCACTTTTCTGATAAAACTGTAACTAAATCACCTGTAAATATACACAAAATGACATCTCAGATAGCATTAGCTGTGACGCTCTCTGCTCTTATCCTCCTCACTGTCAGTGGAAATATTTTGGTTTGTCTGGCTGTGTATGCGACCAGACGCCTACGTAACGTCACCAACTGCTTCATCGTCTCGCTAGCAGTTACGGACTTTCTACTGGGCGCCCTTGTACTGCCCTTTTCAACTCTTTACCAAGTTACAGGAGAATGGCCACTAGGGGCGCACTTCTGCAACATCTACATCTCGCTAGACGTCATGCTATGCACTGCCTCCATACTCAATCTCTTCGCTATCAGCTTGGACCGCTACTTTGCAGTCACCGCCCCATTGCGCTATCCAATGCTAGTGCTTCCGTGGCGTGTTGCTGCGATTTTAGCGACAATCTGGGTGGTTTCGGTGGGCGTTTCATTTGTACCCATCCACCTGGGCTGGAATACGAGAGACTTAAGCGTGCAAAATATTCGCAAGGGCGACCCTGCGCGAGACTGTCGGTTTGAGTTGAATCCGACGTACGCAGTGGTCGACGCCTTCGCGACGTTTTATTTCCCCCTGGTGGCCATGTGCTGGAGCTACCATCGAGTTTTTCGCATCGCGAGGACACAGGCGAAACGGATCATTTCTACACGACGGGGTTCGGCGTCTTCGCCTGGAGTGACGATGCTCGCCTTGCGCGAACACAAAGCCACGGTGACGCTCGCGGTGGTGCTTGGGGCTTTCGTGGTGTGCTGGTTCCCGTATTTCACGTTTTTTACAATAATGGGGATACGCAATGAAGACAACCCACCACGGACGGCGCAGTCGGTGGTGCTTTGGCTAGGATATGCGAACTCTGCCCTAAACCCAGTACTTTATGCTACGCTCAATAGAGACTTCAGGTCGGCTTACGCCAAGCTGCTCTGCGGAGGACGAGGATGTAAAATAGGGTCGAGAATACCAACAGCGACAATGGAGGAGGAGCCAATGGGTGGACACGCCCCTCTTCCAAACAGGGTGGAGCTTCTGCCAAGAACTTGCGTGCTGCTGCAAGAGATTGAAAACGGAAAGACAGTAGATAGCAACACAACAACCGGTGCTACAGTTACCATTGTAGCTAATGGGAATAAACGGTAGTACAAAGATCGTTTTCCCGTTACAAAAGAGACTGAAGAAATTGTATGTGCTGTTATGTTGTCTTGTTGTCTTTGTGTCTACTCATTTATTTATCTGTCAGCAGCCCACAGGGAACCCAAGTATTTAGTGTTTTAAAATATATAACTTAAAAATAAATGCAGAAAGGACAAATGCAATTAATTGTAACTTGTAGCACAATGCTTTTCTTTTTAACACCCTCTTGTGACCAGGAGAAGTAATAAGATATTGATAATAAGGTTTTGGTAATAAGAACGTGACCTGGACTAATATATAAATATATTGCATGAAGAAAATTAAGCTGCTGCATTGCAATACTATTGTCCCATTTAATAGTACTGCAATAAAAAATAATAACGGAATTACACTAATGACAATCATCATTAAGAATAATGAGATTAAAAAAAAACATCTGGATGCATTAGAGTCATGAGAATTGGGGTTAAATGTTCTTAATTGTCATGAAAATGTTTTTTTTTTAAAAAAAAGCTCTTTTAGCGGTTTGTTTCTAGTGTAAAATGAGACCTAGACAATTTATAAGATTGACTTAAATTCTTAGTATTACTGTTTTAAGAATTAGTCTTTATGATACAAAAACATCTGTCTAAATAAACTCTATCCTCCAAGTCTTCTAAAGCCATATGACAGCTCGATATGAGAAAAAGACAAAATTTTAAGAATTTGTTCACTTCCAGAATAACATTTTCCTGAAATTTGTTCACCTCATGTCATCCAAGATGTTCATGTCTTTCTTTCTTCAGTCTAAACAAAAGTAAGGTTTTTGAGGAAACATTCCAGGAATTTTCTCCGTAAAGTGGACTTCAATGAGGACCAGCAGATCTAAATTGCAGTTAAATACAGCTTCAAAGAGCTCACGATCACAGCTGATGAATAAGGGTCTTATCTAATGAAACGATTGGTCATTTTCTAATTTTTTTTTTTAACCACAAATGCTCATCTTGCATTTGCTCCACTTCACGCATTACTTTGGAAAGCATGCGTAATGTAGGCGGAAGTACTGACCCAGTGTTTACAAAGCAAACATGCAAAGCAAGTCAAATGCCCTTTACAAAAAAAAAAGTAAAACAACAATGTCAGACGATTTTGAAGTTGGAGGAGAAAATGAGATGAAGTTACCCTACATTTTTGAAACGAAGTACACAGACGAAGAACTAATCACGTGTGACCTTTCCAAGGTGATTGCAGACATGCATTGCAGAGCTACTGCAAGATGAGCATTTGTGGTTAAAAAGTATATAAATTTTAATTTTGTTTAGAAAATGATCAATCGTTTCCTCGGCTGGGATCATGCAGAGAGCCCTTTAAAGCTGCACTGAAACTGCAATTTATACACTTTTTAACCTTAAATGCTCGTCTTGTCTAGCTCTGCGTGAACTCTGTATTCCGGTTCAAGACAGTTAGGGTTAAATCCCATCTCATTTTCTCCTCCAACTTCAAATTCAACCTACATCAATGTTTTATCTTTTTTTGTAAAGGACATTTAACCTTCTTTGCACATTCACTTTCTAAACACTGGGTCGGTACTTCTGCAGCAATGAAGGACGATTTTGAAGTTGGAGGAGAAAATTAGATTAGGAGTTTTTTCAACATACCCTAACTGTATTGACCCGGATTACACAGAGTACGCATGCACATCACAGAGCTAGACAAGACGAGCATTTGAGGTTAAAAAAGTATATAAGCTGTCATTTTTTCTTTTTAATAACTAAAATTTCTACAAGGGGGTGAGTAAATTATCTGTAAATTTTTGTTCTGGAAGTGAACTTCTCCTTTAAGTCCACAAAAATTCAAAAATCTTGAATTGTTTTTCTCAAAAACCTTAATTTCTTTTTGGCTGAAGAAAGAAAAACACGAACATCTTGAATGACACAGGGGTGGTTAAATTACCAATAAATTTTTATTCTTTTAAGTTGTTATTTGCTAAAAAAAAAAAAACTTGATCGGTAGATGCAACTCTCAAATCTTATTTCAGAGAAAGGAAAAAATGCTAAACAAGAATATTTCGGTCTGTTAGTGAGCGTAAATAATGAAATTTTTCATTCCTTTAAAAATGTAATTTGATCCAGAGTTTGGTTTTGTAAACTCCCTTTTGTTCTCCCAGCAGCCCATAATGTTTTGACTTAAAACTACATCTACCTCCTCAAAAGTGATTGACAATCGACATACAGGTGACACAATGAGAATCTAACGTAATTTATATGAGATTTGACACCCCAAAAACATTCATTACAGAAGAGATGTTCTGTTTCAAAATCAGGTCAAAGAAATTTGTGCAGCTTCTCTTCAGTCAGGTATTTTCAACACTACACAAACTACACTATTCCCTGGCTTTGACGTGTGATGAACTCAATACCTGTCCCGTTTGGATTCAGATCTGTCAGCCCACAAGAACCTCATGTATTAAGAATGTTTAACTTAAAAATACACTTAGAAAAAGAACTGTTTTCTGTAACCAAAATGCTTTTCTTCTGATGCCCTCTAGTGGATATGAGATGCAGGAGCAGTAAGAAATCAGTAAAGTTACTGCGGGAATCTCACAAAACTTCATACATGTAGAAATACAAGACAGTTTGAAAGTACAGAGATTTAAGGAACAGTTTATGATGAAATATAAATGCAATTTTTACTCACTTCCATGCTGTTCCAAATCCAAATGCTGTTTTTATTTTCATCAAACACAGAGCTGTTTTTGATACAACAAAAGATGCCTAAAAAGAACAAAAAGAGACCACAAACGCATTATAACTTAGTGTATAAGCACACAAAAGAACAAGCACATGCATATAAATCTCACAAAACATGTCCAGGTCACATTTCATCTTAAAAAAATATAAATGAATTCAAATTAAGCTTATTTTTGACCATTGTATTGTGACTTTGTCTCATGTAATACAGTAAAACTAATTACAGAACTACATAAATCAATCAGATACGACATCTGGATGCATTAAAGCATAACTATTGGTGTTAAATGTGAAAGAAAGACAAAAAAAAACCCTAACCTTAACTGTCACTTATTTTTTTTTTTTCCTTCTGAGGTTAAATGTGACCTGGACATGTTTTAATCTTCGGGTTTAAAGGGAGATTCACCTGAGGATCAATGAATCCTTTTTTTTCTATGTGGAAATTTAAGAATTTTGTCTTGTTTTCTATTCAAAAATTGTTGCATGGGAATATTTAAACAGTCTGATTACAGTAAGACGATAAACAGTCTGTCGTGAGACGAGGATGTGCATGAATCTGAAATGTACAGATTAAGCACAAACCAGAAATGAACTCATGAAATGCAGAATGAAACGAGAGAATAAATGGCATGTGCTCTGTTATTGTTGATTGGCTGTTTGTCTGTATATCTTTATGTTGTTCTGTCACATTGATGTCTACCTCAACACGGTTTTATTTTTCCTTCATGTCTGACTGTGTTTTGACTCATTTAGTCGTCTGACCAACTATTCATTAAACACATTTATCACGGCCTTTATCAAACTGCAGAACCTGTGCGTGCACGCACTCAATCAGCACTGACACTTTCAGCAGGTTATCCATCATCCTGGTTTGCTATCAAAATATCATGAAATAATTAAGGCAAAAGCTCAGGCAGAGTAATTCAGTAACTCAGATTCTTGACCTGAGGAAATACAGGAGGAGGGTTAGGAGGGGAGTTATGGGAAGACATAAAGAGGAAGGAGGAGGTGTGTATAAAAACAAGGTCTGGGAAAAAAGAAAGAAAACGTTGAGCATAATGTTTCAAAGTCCCTATTACAAGGTACAATTTTTGCAGTTTTTGTAAGCTAGCTTTCTCCACAGCCATGTTTTCAGCTTTTTCTGGCCAAGAACTACAACAACAGAACACTTTTTTTGAAGTACAGAAAACATGAGGGGAAAAAGTTTGTGATGAGAATTTCTGTCCATCCAAAAGTAATAAGATCATTTGGCAGACAGTAACCATGCAGGAATATACCAATCAGCTTGTGGATTTGAAAAAAAAAAAACCGAATAAATTTCGGATATACTTGACGGCACTGCATGACAAATCCAGGGATTTGTTCAACATGTTTTCTTCTCTTCTGATCCCAGAAGTCATATTCCCAGTATGATAAAGTCTCCATTCACATAATGAAACTGAAAGATCCTTCACTTTTAATAACACAAAACAGACATTAAGACAGTGTGACAACAAATATCAATGAAGACTAATTACTCAAGGATGTCATTCAGCAATTATCCCTAATGAACCAATTTGGAGAAACATTTCACAAGCTAAAACCACTTGTGGGGTTTCCTTTAACAAACAACTCCTGGCAATAAACAACATACTAAATTATATTTATTCAAATCTGTCCACACGAACACGGGTATTTTCAAAACCACAGATTTTTCTATGCAGTTTGGCCTTTCGTTCACATGCAAACTCAATATCAGGTCACTGAAACCAAATTTTTTTGAAAAGCTTGAAGATTATCAGAAAATCCAGAATTCACACATGAATCTCATGAATCCGTATTCGGAAAGGCACAGAAAACGAAACAACGTGTTCTACGAAGCCACTAAAAGGACATGGTTAGTCACTTGCTAGTGGTAGCCTGTTACATTACAGTAAATTAAATTTAACTTACCACATAAACAGACTATGGAGAGATGACTGATAGAACAATGGAATGATTTGCAGATCCTGAGCACCCCTGACAAACATCTAGTCTTGTAAAATATGTGGTACGTACTAGTGATTTGTAGTAAATTCAGAGTATGATCACGAATCTTGAAAGTGAAAGTAAAAAGCGAATTCAGTGCCCTGCATAGTAGTAGCGGTTCCCTGATGCCCACAATTATACACAGTATAATTACCCAACGATATAATTGCAAGAAGAAAGCACTGAATATTGTTTCCTCCCATCTCATATTTATTTCTTTTAGGGGTTCTGTATGTCACTTCCTTTCCAAACATGGTATTCAATTTGGGCACATCTCTAATATCATGGGAAATGTGAAAGATTTTGATAGTTCATAGGAAACACTGACTTCTTGAATCTACTCATACTACTCATACACTAAAATCCGTAGAATTTACGGTAAAAACAACAGCAGCTGTGGTTGCCAGATTTTCACCGTAAAAAATACAATAGCAACGCTTTAATTTTTTGCGGTTTAAACTTAAATTTACATTTAAATACCGTAAATTCATTAACTGATATAATAGAAAGTCATATGACAAACCAAAGTCCATCACAAGCAGCTTTTAAATACTAACATATATAGAAGGTGCACAGAGTCATTCACACAAACACTAAACACCATCATAGTAACAAATATGAAACTGAAATAATGCAATTAACATTAATTTAACAACATTAGATGTAACATACAACCCTAATGTACACAACTGATAAGAAAAACTAAGAAGAAACAGTTATTTCAACAAAAAAACATCAAATCAAAACAATGTAACAGAGAATTCTGGGAATATCCATTTACGGTTATTCACTGTACATTTTAAATTCTTTTTCACTTCCGAAAATGGCATACTACCATAGAATCACATGCAACAGCCATTTAACAGGTTTTTACCTTTCAGCAAGTTTTAACTGTAGCATTTTTACCAATTTTTTTTAGTTAAATTCACAGCTTTTTTTTTTGTTTTTGTTTTTTTTTTACAGTAGACTAGTGTGTTTTGTATCAAAATACTGGTGCGTTTGATTTCCAGCATGCACAAAAACTTTGATGAAAAATCATGAATTGTGATTAAAAATCAAATAATCGTGAATCAATTTTTAGTCAAATCATGATCCCAAGAATCGATATGAATCAAATCATGAGGTACCGTAAGATTCCAACCTCTACAAAGTAATAATAAAATTATTAAAACTTTATTTTTTACATTTTTTGTTTTGTTTTGTTTTGTTTTTATTTAAACTGTAAAACTGTTGCACTGCACTTTTTTGGCAAAAAAAAAAAAAAAAAAAAAACATTTACATTTATTTATACAAAATATATTTCTATTTTATAAAATTTTGAAAGATTAAACTGTTAGTGTTTTATGCTGTAATTTGCTTACTGCTTTTTAATAATAAATTTGTATTAAATCCAGAAAAAATAAAACTCACAACAGAATTGTTTTTTGTTTGTTTGTTTGTTTGTTTGTGGTGTAAAATAAACAAAAAATATATATGTTAAAGTTTGGTTTTTGATTATTAAAAATCATATTTAAACTATTAAAACTGAACCCAGAAAAATTAAAACAGAAAACACACAAACTGGGAAAAAATTAAACATAATTCCTTTAAATTTTATTTTTTCTTAAACCTTAAAAAACTAACTCAGTAAATTAATTAATGTAATTAATTAGTGATGTTTGTGATTACTAGAATTTAATTTAACCATTAAAACAGAGTAAAGAACATTTAAAATAGAAAAAAAGGAATTTGGAACAATGAAACGGATGTCATAGGGCCCTACATATGCGTGTGTGTGTGTACGTGTGCTCAGGTATACCCTACATTATGGGGACAAAATGTCCTCACAAAGATGACAATATGCAAAATCCTTGTCCTTGTGGGGAGTGGACAGTTTTTGATCCCCATGAGCAAACAAGCTTATAAATCATACAGAATGTAGTGTTTTGAAAATCTAAAAATGCATAATTACGATTACGCCTATATGGAATGTCCCCATAAAACATGGAAACTCAACATGAGTGTTTGTGTGTGCGATATAGCAGGTAGTCTGCCAAGACTTTTATATTTATGTACAAACAACAACTATTCCTGTACCTGGAATTTAATGAACATCGATAATTGAGCCAGTTAAACCACAAAAAGAATATCTAACAAATCTAAAAGGCTGTATATCCCCTGGAATAAAGTATCACAGTCCTAACAGAAGCAAAATAAAACCCACTCTCTCTCTCTGGTCCTTTATCCCTGGTTAGTGTGCTGGAATTTAATATGCGACTTTTGTTATTGGGAAAGTGGCACATATGTCTGGGCGCGCGCTGGTCGCAATATCTCTGTTAGTGTAGCTAATGCGATAAAGAAGGCAGGGGGCTATTCATCACCCTGGCCGCTCCCAATACGCTTTATTATTTTAATGCATTTCACAGCGATTAAAAATGATCTATCACCAGACCCGCGTCTGTATGTGTGAGTGTTTGAGGTGAGAGGAGTGTGTGTGTGGTCACTTAAAAGGCCAATTACTGTTGTCGCTGTGCAAACAGACAGAAACTCTCTTTCTCGCGGAGCAGACAAACATTCACCTCACTATTATTTGCCTTTTTATTCAAACGTACGAGCTCCCTGAAGCTGTTTCCGCATTAGTCTGCGTTCATCCCTCCACCTGCAGTCATTAAGACTCGAGTAATGCTAATTTCATCGCTGCTAATTAGCGCGGTTAACGAGCAATGTGTTAAAGCTGATGGCAATTAATCTGTGATTAGGCCAGATTAGTCCAGCACGCAGCTGCGTTTGACAGTCTGAGGACAGAGAGATTGTATTTTACCTTTCCCGCCGATTCTGGACTGGTTTCACCTGTTTGAAACAAAACCGGATCAACTCGGCTAACAGGGAACGTTGTGGCAGGTTCTGTCAATGTTATGAACAAACGTTCTTAATAGAACGTCCTTCTAAGGAACGTTCGTTTTTCCCCTTACGTTTTGGTTACTAACTACTTGTTTTAGACCATTTATAGAACATTTAAAAGTAGCCTAATATTCCCGTAATGTTTGCAAAAATATCAAATGAAACATTCCTTTGTTTTCTAACGTTCACACATCCAGTAAGAAATGAATGTTCAGAGAAATAACGCTTGTTGGGGACTAAATGAGAACCTTAGTAAAACGTTCTTAGATGAGCCATTAAATAGCATTATGACACATCAAACCCTATGTTACTTCGATATTCATCTTTTTTTTCTGAACATGGAAGTCTCTCCCGGCTGGAACGGTGCTTTACATTTCCAGTCAAATGAACGTATTTTCCAAGTCAAAAAATACAACGTTAACCTGCACACATTTCATATGTAGTAGTATTGAAAAAGTTTTAATTCAGTCAATCTTTTTTACCCCGTTTTAGCATGGATTTCTATGGAGAACACGAAAGCACCCAAAAGGAAGTTAGAATTCATCATGGCGCCGCTCATCAGTTACTCAGGAAAAAGGTATATGCAAGGTGAAGGTGTGGGACATTTTTGGACAGTCTTGGTATGGCGGGAAAAAAAAGTGTCCCAGTTTACCCTAGGGTACTGATTACTTTATTCTTTGTCTATTTACACAGTATTGCCACAAGAATTATCCTAATTCAGTGGTATAATAGAAAAATAACAACATAAATACTCCAAATAAAAGTAAGAATAATGACAAAATATGTTATAAACGTTGTACCTCGATGTTTGAACTGCACGAGAACAAAGAAAACCATCACAAACTCTTCCCCAGAGCAAGGAATTGTGGGTAATATTAACCTAAACCACAAAAAAGACAGTATGCCATCTGGGCAATTAATTGGGATGCAACACCAATCATAATCTTTCATTCTATTTAGAGTATGAATGCAACCGTGGTGTTAAGGAGGAAGGAGAAATAAAAGAAAGAGCAAGTTGTCAAATTTTCAGCGTTTGAATGGTTACACAGACCCGTTTTATTAGCTTGTCATGTTAAATCAGTGTTTGATGTGAGGTGTGTCTGTGCTGCAGATTAAACTCCTCAAATGACAAAAGTTTGAGATGTTTTACCTGATCATGTGGCTGAATGTAAAAACTCATTTTGCACCGTGACAGTATGACTGGAATATAAATCACACTGTCTTTGCTCAGGGATGAGGATCCTGTTTATGAGTTTCTGAAATCTATAAGAGGGATGAGAAAGTTTTCACAGTGTTCTGAGAGTTACGTTAAAGAACAGTCTTCCTAATGTGCAAATAATATTAGCTTCCACAGAAACCGTTTCTAACATTACAATAATGTAAACGATACTTCAAAATACATTAATGTTGAGATGATTATTAATACAAACAAATTGAACATTGTAATGCTAACCTATAAACAATTCTACTCATACAAAAACTGGAAATTATGTTTTTTCCCAGAGACAAAATGTAATGCATTGACCAATTTTAAAAATAAAAATAAAATTGAATATTTTAACGCATTTTTAAAAATAAAATAAATACAACTGTAAACATAGCGAACAGAGGATAGAAAAGTAAAAGAAAAGAAAAAGAAACAATTGTAAATATATAGCTAAGACAGGAAAATAAAATAAAACAACTGTAAACAGGTAAGTTAGCAAAATGAAATAAACAGGGACAGCTAAATAAATTAAATTAAATTGTAAACAACTGGGATAGTAAAATACAATAAAACATAATACACTAAAAATAGCTGGAAGTGCACAATAAAATAAAAAAATATTGAAAACATAAAATAAAATAAAATAAAATAAAATAAAATAAAATAAAATAAAATAAAATAAAATAAAAACAAATGTAAAATAACTCAAATAATATAACCCATTGTAATTATAGCTAAGACATAATAAAAATAAAAATAAAAATAAAAAACAGCTGGGACAGCAAATTAAAATGAAATTTAATGAAATAAGTAATTGTAAAATAAATTAAATTAAAAATGTAAACATAGCTGAGATAAAAATACAATAAAATAAAATAAATTGTAAAAATAGCTGGGCTAGGAAAAAAATTGTAAACATATCTAGAACAGCAATATGAAATAAAAAATAAAATGAAATAAACAATTGTAAAATAAATTAAATTAAAATGTAAAGCATTTAAAAAAAGAAAACAAAAAACAAAAAATTAAATTAATTACTGTAAACACATCTGGGATAGTAAAATACAATAAAATAAAACACATTGGAAAAAACAGTTGGAAGTGCGAAATAATTTTTTTTATTTTAAATTGTAAACATCTAGGATAGTAATGTAAGTATAAAATAAAATAAACCTTTGTAAATATAGCTAAGACAGCTAAATAAAATAAAATAAACAGCTGGGACAGCAAATTAAATTATATTAAATTATTAATTGTAAACATAGCTGAGTAAAATACAATAAAATAAATAGTAAAAGAAAAGCTGGGTAAGCAAAATAAAATAAAAAAACAATTGTAAACATATCTACAATAGCAATATGAAATAAAATACAATAAAAAATAAAATCATTGTAAAAAAATGAAATTAAAAATGTAAACAATGCTGAGATAGTAAAATACAATAAAATAAAATAAATTGTAAAAATAGCTGGGCGAGCAAAATAAAGAAAAACAATTGTAAACATCTAGAACAGCAATATGAAATACAAAATAAAATGAAATGAACAATTGTAAAATAAATTAAATTTAAAATGTAAACAGCTAGCAAAAATAAAATAAAATAAAACAAAAAAATTAAATTAAATTAAATTAAATTAAAATAATAAAAAAAAAAAAAGGGTAGCAAAATCAAATATTTATGTTTTAGAGCATGTATTTGTTTTCTGTGGTGTCACTTACTTTCATTCCACAAACATTCAACAGGAACTAATGTGATCTGGTCATTGATGGTTCTCCTACAAAACAACACACACACACACACACACACACACACACACACATATCTGATATGTCCTAAGGAAAACCACAGAAATAAAACTGATAAAGACCCGTGCGGCTCAGCCCTCGCCCTCACACCCCTCGACAGCCTCTGAGAGGAACAATCTGCTGCGAGAGCCTGTCTGTGCCAACATCCGCTCTCCTCATGAGTGTGTGTCTGTCATCGTTCGCATCTGTGTATATGTTTATTTGTGACAAATAAACAACTGAAAACAACTGATTCTTGTGTGTACAAAACTCACCGTGGGTGTTGCGAGGCTGCTGCTGTATGTCTGATAATGATCTCCTCAACAAGCTGTATTAAGCACGTCTGTAGCACAAACAAAGCAGCATGAGTTATGTTTAAGAGTTATGTTAGTTAGTTTGTTTAAATCATTAACCATGTGCATATAACATATAAATATGTAGGGTTTGAAAAAATTAAAACAAATAATTATGCATTTAAAAGTCTTTTCTTCACTCCAAAGCTGCATTTATTTGGTTAAAAATACAGTAAAAACAGTATTATTGTTAAATATTAATATCATTTTTAAAAAGTCTTTTCTGTTTGAATATACCGTAAAATGTCATTTATTTCTGCAACGCAAAGTTGAATTTTCAGCATCATTACTCCAGTCTTTAGTGTCAAATGATTCTTCAGAAATCATTCTAATTTGCTGATTTCCTGCTGAAGAAACATTTCTGATTATTTTTAATGTTGAAAACAGTTGTGCTAATTATTATTTTATTTCTCAGGTTTCTTTGATGAACAAAGTTCAAAAGAACCGTGTTTATTTTAAACAGAAATCTCAGTAACACTTTAGTTTAGGGACCAATTCTCATTGGTAACTAATTTTGTATTAGCATGCATATCACTTAACTTAACAAGCAACTTACTAACTATTAATAAGCAGCAAATCAGGAGTTTTTTGAGGCAAAAGTCATAGTTAGTTGCTTAACAGTAATAATTGGTCCCCAAATGAAAGTGTGACTGAATTTGTAACATTGTATACCACTTTTACTGGATCAATTAAATGAAATTTTGAATGGTAATGTATAACGATTTTCTTAAAAATATGAAGCAGCACAACTGTTATATATGATAATATTCATAAATGTTTATTGAGCAGCAAATCAGCATATTAAAATGATTTCTGAAGGATCATGTGACACTGAAGACTGGAGTAATGATGTTGAAAATGTAGCTTTGATTACAGGAATAAATTACATTTTAAAATACATTCACATGATAAACACTTATTTTAAATCGTAATAATTCACAATATGCATGTTTTTACTGTATTTTTGATCAAATAAATGCAGCCTTGGTGAGCAGAAGAGACTTCTTTCTAAAACACCAAAGTTTTAAATTATTCTAAACTGTTCATCAGTGATGTAAATCATTAGTAATAGTGAAATAGGCACATGAAATAGGGAAAACAAAACTAGAGAATGAGCTGAAAATAAAGACAAAATGTCAGTGAGAACAAGAGCTGGTCAGAAGCGAGCGAGAGAGAGAGCGAGCGGGCAGCTGCTGTCTGTCCCGCCCCTGGGGTGCCTCTCACCAATCAGCACAACTCACCACGAATCAATTATCACCAGAGGAAGGGGGCGGAAAACACCGTCGTTCTGTACGGCATATGGAATAAACAATCACACACACAAACACACAAACATCGACCATCTGCAACATCAAGACTTCAGATTTATAATGTTTATGGGTCTATTTACATCATCAGTACTATTGACTACACTTAAAAATCTCATACTGTACCTTAGGTATTAAAGTTGAGTGTGTGCATCACCATCCAAACAGCAGTGATTCCTCCAATCATGTTTGTCGGTGAAGAGAGAGTGCTGGTGCTTTACAAAGTGATCAGATTCACAACTTTCACCTGCTGGAGCAGAAAACAGGTGAATAAAAGCCACAGAAACACACTGAAGGACTCAAGACACATATAATGACCAGAAGATCATCACAGAGGAGAGAACAAGAAAACACCCCTCAGCACTGAAACACTGTGGGTGTGACGGATGATTCAGAAAATGTAAACAAACTTGCAGACACTCATTCGAAAGCTTATTAGCAATGTTTTTTGTTCTAGTTAGAATATTTAAGCATTCCTTAAATTTGATACTTTGATTGACTTGTGTTGTCAGAGACATAACATATTTTGACGTACAGGGTTGTAAAAATTCCGTCATGATCTATTATTACTCGTCATTTTAATTTTCATAATTTAATTATAATAACATTTAATTGCTTTTATTTTTGTTCACATTTTCATTTTTAGTCATAAACCCACGGGACGACAAAGCAGTGTTTAAAAACAACAAAATATGCTAGGGCTAGGTAAACAAAAAAACAAAACAAAACGAAAAAAAAACATTTCTTGATTTTAATAGGTTTTTTTTTTCATTTTGATAAACCAATATTGATTCTTAAATCCCAATCGATCTTTTGGTCTATGGTGTTTTCAGCTGATGAATGAACAGTACACAGTGCGCCTTCTTTACAATAAATAGCAATAGGCTAGGCTTTGTGTTACTTTTGATACAAAACAAAGTCTCAGATTTCAAATTCTGTCCATTTCATTAGGAAATTCAAGCAATAAATACAGTTTTGGTGCTCTTTAATGTGGCGTGATAGATCGTTGTAGCTTCTCTGTACTTGTTTGTGCATAACCAAACGCACAGGAAAACATTCCTGACAGTTTCCTTTTTGTTCTGTATCCAATGCTCAGCTGCCAGACTGGAGCGCACTCGCCACCAACTGGACAGGAATAGGAATTACAGTTAGAACATTTCAGCATTTTTCTCCATATTGAGGACTGCTATGGTGCCATAGCTTTCGACTAAGTTTGAACTTCCAAAATGTAGTTTAAATGCAGCTTCAAACAATCCCAAATGTGGTTGTAAATGATCCCAGCTGAGAAAGAAGGGTCTTATCTAGCAAAACGATCGGTTATTTTCATAAAAACAATACAATTTAAATATTTTTTTAAGAAGTCCACTTCCAGTACAACAATTTACAAATAACTCACTCACCCCCTTGTCCAAGATGTTCATGTCTTTCTGTCTTCAGTCGTAAAGAAATTATGTTTTTTGAGGAATTTGAGGATTTTTCTCCATATAATGGACTTGATTGGTGCCCCAATTTTAAATTTCCAAAATGTAGTTTAAAAGCAGCTTCAAAGGGCTCTAAACGATCCCAGACAAGGAAGAGAGGTCTTATCTAGCGAAACGATCTGTCATTTTCTTTGAAAAATATTTTTTTTTATACTTTTTAAGCACAAAAGCTTGTGTCACACAGGCTTGGGGATGTGCATTCATGACGTTACGTACTATTGAATCACATCGAAAGGTCACGCGGAACGTAGGCAGAAATACAGACCCAGTGTTTACAAAGCGAACGCGCCAAGACTAAGAAAGTGTTAGTAAGTCAAACTTACAAAGTTTTTTCGTCATACTCTATCTTTTTAACTAGAGTACACAGACAATGAACTTAGACGTGATTTGTAGTAGTGATGGGAAGTTCGGATCATTTTACTGACTCGGATCTTTGAGTCTCCTTCAGCAAAATGAACAAATCTTTTTTCCGAGTCATTTCGTTCATTTTAGCAAAATATAGTTAAAATGTTACGTGTTACTTCCCTAACACATCTACTGCTTACACAACAGCATGGATTGCACGTTAAGTTACTACTGAATGTGTTGTTCTGCTAATTTATGCTGTCTAAACCACAGAAAGCTGCTAAATCATATAGAAAGGGATTTATTAAGCAGGAAGGGGTGCGATATTTTGACAAACTAAAGTTAATAGGTGGTAAAGATACATACGAGCAGTTGTAATTAAGAAATTAGCCTAATATTTCACCTACCTGACCGGAAATGATAAGAATAAACACGAATGTTGTCAAGATTCTTGTCCTGGAAATCCCAGTTTGGCCAACCACAAATGCCTTTTCCTTGATTTGTTGTAACTTTTGCCAGTCTGTATAGCTCTCCAAACGTTTTTCCCAGTCCGACCAATTAGTACAGCCCAAAACATGACAATAATTGACCATTTTCAGCAGCAATAATCCGCAAAATATGCGAGTTCTGTTTGGTTCAATGGCATTGTTTACATTTAGCGCCACAATATGGCCGATTGATGACGTGTCTTAAAAACGCTCTATAAAATATTTTAATAACTATAGTAAATATATTAAGTATATTTAACTGAAATAAAATATTTTTAAAATGACATTTATTTAAAAATTAAACATTTTAATTAAGTTTAACTTGATAAAACTGGAATAAAAAAAAAGTATAAAAAAATTATAGACATAAATAGCAAAATAGAATAAAATACAAACAATCATAAACAGCTCGGATAACAAAATAAAATTAAATGAAACAATAGTAAACAGAACAGCAAAAATAAAATAAATGCATTCGTAATAAAAAAAAATTGTAAACAGACAGAATAGCAAAATAGAATAATATACAAGTATAAAACAAAAATAAACTGTTAAGATAATAATTTAAATGAAAAAAAAAACATAAACAGTTGCTGAAAAACAGCACAGAAATATTGATGAAAATGATTTCTTTGCAGTGCTCTTTGGATTTTTTTTTATGTCACCTAGTCAAGCTCATTTCTCTGTCTTCAGTTTTAAGTGTTTTATCATTTCTGAACGTCTAGTATCTCATCTAGACATCTAATGAGAGTCTCATGGCCTGTCTTACATTTAAAGCGTCACATGAAGGGGGTGTGTGTGTGTGTGTGTGTGTGGGCGTGTGTGACAGGTGGGTGTTCAGCAGGAGGGGCCGGTCAGGGTCACCCCCATCTGGGGAGCGCAAACAAACACGCACACACCATCCAAACGCAAAGCAGAAGACATCAGTCCGCTGAAGAGAGCGAGAGGGAGGGTGTTTCGCAGTTAATAATGTTTTGTGAGATGGTCAAATTGAGTTGTGTGGGCCGAGCTGGAGGGCTTTTATACAAGAACAGCTTGAGTAAGATAAACGACCCTCATTCACACACACACACACACACACTAACACATAACAATACCACACGGAAACAACGCAAGGGATCATCTTAAAAAGTTGAGCAGTGAATGTGTGTGTGATGCTTCATAATTACATTTGGACACATCTAATAATCAAAGTTGGGCTGCAGACGTCTCTGTGTTTCGGGCTGTTTTCACTCCGGGTTTGATTGCTTCATCCACACCAGACCGCGACTCACTCCGTTCCTTTCAGCCCTACAGGTCTGCTTTCACATTGTACCCGTGATGCCAAACAGAGCACATTTGCATCATCAATGTGAGTTTCACTAAAACTTTATATGTGCAAGAGAAGCAAAGAATTGCAAGCTGTGAGATGCATTATACGATTGTTAGTGTGAATTGTGTTATCATTAGTGGTTCACTTTTGCAAGTTAGGCCAGATTTGGTTTCATACCAATTTGAAAACGTACCCAAGTTCACATGATCCTCATCCCAGACCACCTTTTCAAA
>JAHKKF010474988.1:0-11035 GCA_019740295.1 Labeo calbasu
CTAAATGTCCAAAATGTTAAATAGTTTTATTTCAGGTTTTTAACCTAAGAGCCCATTTTAAAACCAATTGATTTTGAGACACTGTGCTGTCTAAATGTACAAAATGTTAAACAGTTTTATTTCAGGTTTTTAACCTAAGAGCCCATTTTAAAACCAATTGATTTTGAGACAGAGTGCTGTCTAAATGTCCAAAATGTTAAATAGTTTTATTTCAGGTTTTTAACCTAAGAGCCCATTTTAAAACCAATTGATTTTGAGACACTGTGCTGTCTAAATGTCCAAAATATTAAACAGTTTTATTTCAAGTTTTTAACCAGAACACATTTTAAAACCAATTGATTTTGGGACAATGTGTTGTCTACATGTCCAAAATGCTGTCCAGGTAGGTATTTTACTTGGTCCTACTAGACTCAAAAGACTGTGATTACCAAAAATTGCATGATGGATTATCATTTTTTGTGATACTTTTGTTTGTGTTAAACAGATTTTTTCAGGTTTTTAACCAAAAACCCATTTTGAATAAATAAGCTTTCCACTGATGTATGGTTTGTAAGGATAGGACAATATTTGACCAACTATTTAAAAATCTGGAATCTGTGGGTGCAAAAAATCTAAATATTGAGAAAATGCCTTTAAATTTGTCAAAATGAAGTTCTTAGCAATGTATATTACTAATCAAAAATTAAGTTGACACATTTACAGTAGGACATTTACAAAATATCTACATGGAACATGATCTTTACTTAATATCATAATGGTTTTTGGTATAAAAGAAAATTGTACAATTTTGACCCATACAATATATTTTAGGCTATTGCTACAAATATACCCCAGCGACTTAAGACTGCTTTTGTGGTCCAGGTTCACAAATGTCCAAAACGCTGTCTAGAAAGGTTGCTCATTAGATTCTGAGAAGACAGTTGCCAAAAATGCTGTCTAGCAAGGCAGTTTCCAAGTTTTTGAGCAAACAAGCAGGTCCAGACCACAAGCCTAGGTAGGCAGGTCAATATGATGACCAATGTCTAACTAGTTTCTGAAACCATTAACTATGCACAAAAATGCTATCTAGGTCTGGAGTTCACATGAGAACAAAAGATGCAAGCGAAATGGTCAAACGTGTCGGTCTAGTGCATGTTTACATAGAAAACCATAAAAAACATCAAAAAATGTGAGATGCAGAGCAAAGGAGTGAAAAATCGCAAGTGTAGGGACGTGATTTTTAAATCTTATTTTTGACTGGAATGGCACATGTGAAATACACTTTGTGCGAAGAGTAAAATCGTTATGAATTGCCAGAAGAATGCATTGAAGTTTTGCGATTATGCAAATTCAGGTAGAATCACCCAATCATAAAATAGTTGTGTTTTCTCTTAGGATCAGGTTTTTGTCACGCACAAGACGCTGGAAAACATTAAAATACTTATGAATTTCTATAAGTGTGTGTTGAGGTTTTGCGACACACTCTCATGGCAATTCATAAAGTTCACATTTTAACAAATTGGTAGCTAACGCAAACAATCTCATTCGTACGTTTTCGTACGATCTGCTAACACACCATTGAGGGTTAGGGTTAGATCTTAGATCTTAGACAGTAGAGAGATGACAAGAAAGTATTAGACAGAGAGAGGGGATTCGAACTCGGGTCGCCTCAAGTACAGCTGTGCTATATGTCGGTGCACTAACCATAAGGCTATTGACAAGCACTTGCATTTTCTCATAAGAACGCGTTTTTAGAACGCAGTGTCATGCACGAGACACTGCAAATGGTAAAATATTTACCAACTGTTGAGGTTTTTAAACTACGCAACACATTTTCATGACAATTTTGGTGAGTTGGTTGCTAATGTGTATGATCTGCTTAAATCCCACTGAGGGTTATGTTAAGAGGTGGACCTTCATGCTTACATTTTTCAAAATATCGCAGGTTTCCATATATATTATACAGAATCGCCATCTTAAAATAGTTGCATTTTCTCATAAGATCAGGATTTGAGAACACAGTAGCTGCACTTCCATTACACATTTGTGCAAAAAATTGCAATATTTTATAAAAGTCATACAAAATTGCCCAATCGAAAAATAGTTGCATTTTCTAAACAGATCAGGTTTTTAGAATGCAATATCATGTGCAAGACGCTGCAAAACGTAGTTATAAATTGGAATGAGAATGTATTGACGTTAACATTTTAAGACTATGCAACACATTCTCATGGCAATTCATAACAGTTTTAAATTTTGCCAAAATAATTTGTAGCGAAGCTTTTAAGTTGTAATCTTATAGATGGTAATGTTATTGTATTGGTATTGTGATTTTATGGAATTGTGCTGTTTGGTTGTTTGTTTAATTCTGTTTTTTATTTCTGTAACGCCTTGAGTGTAAGAAAGGCACATTAAAAAAAAAAGTTATTATTATTATTAAAATTTGTACAATCTGCGTTCCTACAACCGTATGTTTTCATATGATATTTTTAAGCCCCACTGACAGTTAGGTGTTAGGATGACATTTTTTTTTCTTTTTCAAAAAAAAATCACGTTTCCGTACGAATCACAGCACACAAATTCATACAAAATCGAAAATAGATCAGGTTTTAACAATGCAGTATCATGCACAAGATATTGCAAAACGTAAAGCAGTTATAAACTGCCATGAGTATGTGTTAACATTAAAGTTTTGAGACTAAGCAACATTCTCATGGCAATTTGGAATTATTTGAAATTTTTGATTAAATGATTTGTACAATTCGTACAACCTACGTTCGTACAGTCGTATGTTTTCGTACGGTTTCCTACGCCCCACTGACGGTTTGGTGTAGCGGTGGACCTTTATTTTTATGTTTTGTTTTTGTTTTTTTCTTTTTCTAAAAATCATGTTTCCATACGCATCACAGCATACAAATTTATACAAAATCACCCGACCTAAAAATAGTTGCATTTTCTAAATAGATTCAATTTTCTGAGACACAACACATTCTCACATTCTCATTTGTAACTATTTTAAATTTTGGCAAAATGATTTGTACATTTCGTACAACCTGCGTTTGTACAATCGATGTACAACTATGTTTTTAAGTCCCACTGAGGGAAGGAAAGACCTTCATGGTTACGTTTTTTCCGAACAAATCACAGCATTCAAATTCAAAATCGAAAAATAGTTGTGTGTTCTAAATAGATTCGATTTTTAGAATGCAGTGACATGCACAAGATGTTAATGTTCTGAGACTATGCAACACATTCTCATGGCAATTCTATAAAACAATTTTAAATTTTGAAATGTTTTGAACAATTCATACAACCTACGATCTTCTCACACCACACTGAGGGTAAGATGTAGGGGTGGACCTTCATGGTTACGTTTTTTTTCCCTTCTAAAATTCACGTTTCCAAACGAATCACAGCATTCAAAATTCATATAAAATCACTTAATTGAAAATAAGTTGTGTGTTCTAAACAGATTAGATTTTTTGAATGCGGTGACATGCGCAAGATGTTAAAGGAGAAGTCCACTTCCAAAACAAAAATTGACAGATAATGTACTCACCCCTTGTCATCCAAGATGTTCATGTCTTTCTTTCTTCAACCGTAAAGAAATTATGTTTTTTGAGGGAAACATTTCAGGATTTTTCTCCACATAATGGACTGATATGGTGCCCCGATTTTGAACTTTCAAAATGCAGTTTAAATACAGCTTCAAACTAACCCAAATGCGGTTGTAAACGATCCAAGCCGAGGAAGAGGGGGCTTATCTAGCGTAACGATTGGTTATTTTCATAAAAATAACACAATTTATATACTTTTTAATGTCAAACACTCGTCATGTCTCACCCTGCCTGAACAGTTTTTGTTCCGGTTCATGGCAGTTAGGGTATGTCGAAAAACTCCCATCTCATGTTCTCCCTCAACTTCCCTCCCTCAAAATCATCCTATATCGCCATTTTACCTTTTTTGTTGAGGGTGTTTGATCTTCTTTGCATGTTAACTTTGCAAAGACTGTGTCTGTACTTCTGCAGCGATGTAGGATGATTTTGAAATGATTTTTGAAGTTGAGGGAGAAAATACGATATTGGAGTTTTTCACATACCCTAACTGCCTTGAGTCAGAACACACAGAGTTCAGGGAGAGAAAGGCAAGACGAGCATTTGAGATTAAAAAGTATCTAAATTGTATTTTTTTTTAAATGAAAATAACCGATCGTTTCGCTAGTTAAGACCCGTTTACAACCACATTTGGGATCGTTTGAAGCTGCTTTTAAAGTGGATTTTGGAAGTTCAAAATCAGGGCACCATACCAGTCCATTATATGGAGAAAAGTCCTGAAATGTTTCAAGGCTAGGGTTAGGTGTAGTCTTTCATGTTTACTTTTTTATAAATAAATAAAAATTGCTCAATTCCTTATCAATCACATCATACAAATGTATATGAAATCGATAAGTTTATATAAGAATTGTGCTGGACTATGATGCCCAAACATGTTGTCCTAGAACAGCTGTCCACTAGGTTGAATTTCTAACCTGCAGACATTGAGGACTTCACCGCCTGCAGGGCGTTCCATCTGATCTCCTGCAACAAATCCGGGGACTTTGTGACGTATCGGCCGGTCCATATTGCCTGTGGGGGGTGATTAATGAACACTGATCGCATTGATCGATCCAGTAATTCCACTGAATCGCGACTCTCTGATTGATCACAGTCAGTGTGAACGAGTCCCAGCAGAGCCGGACGGAGCGCATTTCTCTTTATCCGAGCTCTCACGTCCTTCAGAATCTCCCTCAAACACACGTAATTCTCTTTATTACACACGTAATCGTGTTTGAAGATGAATATGATCACGGAGCATGTAATGGCTCTCTGCTTTCCGCTGATCTTTCGGCTTGAACTCACGGTTTTGTTCTTGAGTGGATCTGGTTTCTCTCTCTTGCTGCAGTGATCGGTTGAACTCTGTTCTGATCGATCAGTGTGTGATTGGTCAGGACTGCACGCGTTTGTTTGGATTTTGACTTCGCCGTTACTGTTGCCAGTACAGTCGGTAGTTTCCTCGTTATTAAACAGATCAGCGATTAAGTCCTGTAATATGCCGGTGTCAGATCCATTCACAGCGCTGATTAGGTGAATGTTACTTTTTCCACCGATCTGATGCAGAATTTGTTGGAATGAATCATCATGCTCGTTTTCTGCAGCCATTACCAGCGCGACGTCTTTACCAGACAGCTCGTTTATTTCTTGAGGATAAGACAAAGTTGTAACAACACACAACTTACTCGAGAACATTTTAACGCTGAAATCTGGCCGTGAAAGTGGACGCGGGGTGTCTCCGCCTTGTGTGTAGGCGGGGTTTATTTACACAAGATTGACAAGCTCGCCGTGAAGGTGGACGTGGTACTTTTCCTCTGATTGGCTAAACTCTTCTGTAGGCGGGGCTTATCTACACAAGATTGACAAGCAAGTGAAGTTCCTCTGATTGGCCGAGCACATCGGTGGGCAGAGTTAATAATGACAAGGTCTACAAGACGATAGGTTTGAAGGTGAAATCTTTAATCTTTTTAAATACTTTCATTTTCTAAGTTCTTCTTAATAGTATTTGAACACTGATTATACACCTATAAATACCAAAATATGAGGGCTATCAAAATAACTGATGGCTTTTGTTTCTTTTTTCAAATTGATGCTTGTTTTCCCTCAGTATCTTGAATCATATTCAGCCTATATACCGCATAAGAAGCCTGGATTATTTAGATACGAATAGCGTGGCTTTATTATTTGTATTTATTAGACTTACATTATATTAACATTTACAAATGTTCTTTAATTATGAACTTAATAAAAAAACGATATAGCCTTCAAAATCTCAATACAGGCATTTATATATAAACCGTTCTCTTCTGAATGTTTTTCAAAAAAAAATATATATATATATAAAGCTTTGTAATTAATGATAAACTGAAGTCAAATGTACCACCTGACTTTTAACCAGCCCTGACTATTTGCATTCTACTTAATTTTTTTAACAAATAAAGTATGTTAAAATTACTGCAATCATTCGTTTAACCTGATATGTTTTGTTATCATGATTACTATTCAGTGTTCACTATATAAAATGTATTAAAACACCCTTAGGCCTGGTTTCACAGACAGGGCTTAGGCCATAGTTCAATTAGGACATTTAAGTAATGTTTATAAATGTGCCTTAGAAAAAAAATATTACTGGTGTCCATCTTGAGACAAAACAAAGGCATTGATATATTTTAAGATCAATTAGTGCAAGTTTATTTCAACTGAAACAAGCTCAAACGTACGTTTTAGTCTGGGACTAGACTTAAACCTTGTCTGTGAAGCAGAGGATTAGTGATTTTAATAAAAGTCAGACTTTTGGCTGTAATAATTCTATTATTCAGCTGCTAAATATGTCTGCTATGAAATACATACATTATAAAGTTCTAATAAAAAAAATGGATATAATGGCAAAATATGGCAGTCTCGACATCTTAAACTCATTTCTACTAATTCTAAATCAGAGCAGATTTTGAATATGACTAAAATATGACAAAAGTTAGTAAGATTTTCAGTATGAGGAAACATTCCCATCAATCATTTTTGAAAACACTTGATTTAGAGGATAAGAGATGAAAGGCTTGGTACTTTTATGATCAGTATCTGTATGAAATATCTATATTTCTTAATAATCTTGATGAATTAGAAAAGATTAGAAAGAAGGACAGAAAAGAGGTTAAGCATAGAAATAAATAAACTTGAAACCATTTCTATTAACTTGGTTTTTAAAACAAGAGTACATATAACCAGAAAATTAACTGATACTTCATAACCAAATACCTTATCATAAGAGAACAGTGAGTTTATTTAGGTTTCTGAAAATTTCCCCATCGCTGACTCTGGTTCATCAGCATTTCTAACCTGACAAGAAATTCCACAAGCGTTTAAACAATGAGAAACATTTACTTGAGCTTCTAAAGCTGCAGACTGTTACAGTTGTTTCTTCACAATGTAAACTAGCATCTTCCTAATTAGATGCATACATCTAGTGTGAGTTTTACAGTTAAAATGTGAAAAAAATCTATATTATAAAGTGTCATAGCTTAGTTGCAAAAATGATGAGAAAGTGGATCTAAATGCAGCAGTATTAGTTTTATTTACACAAAACTCAGAAACAAGAACAGAACAGCTAGGTCACAAGCAATGAGAACTGACAAAAACTTGAAGAAAACACAGCAATTAAATAGACTAATCAAACTAGCAAACGAAATTAACAGGTGTGAAAAATGAATCAAACAATGAGTAACCAAAGAAACTGAAAAGTCCCAAAACAAAAATAAAACTGTGACACAACCACCCAAAACCAAAACAAAATATATTTACCATTTATTTAAATATTACATGACTTACAAATCAGTATTTCCAAGAACACATTTTTGAGCTATTGTCTTGAAAGACTTCTAGTTATCTAACTAGTATAAGTTGAAGGGAGCAGAAATTAAATAACATCCACAAAATAATACATATTACACAACACCGTTTAAGTGACTGGTGAATTAAAAATGAAAAAGTGCATAACTAAAGCAGCAGCAAGCATTAACCTTTTACCTGTGACTACAAGTGGTTCTTTTAATCACAGTTTATAGTCAAAATACTGACTGGACACTTCATTCAGAGATTATTTGTAGAAGATTGCAGTTTTCCATGTCAGGTTCTTAGGGCAACAATTTTCTTGATTTCTTCACATTAATCCTGACGATCCCACTGCTGTTTGTGTGCTTGAAAAACTGCAATGAAAAATTGATAAGCACTGTAAACATGACAGTTAAATCCAATCTGTAACCCATTAGGCAATATTTAGTAGCCATGATTTTTACTCAGACTGAATAATTAATCCAACAATGGACTCGTCTACAGACCAACATGTCTATCAGAGTAGACTAATTTCTCTTGTTAGCAGTAAAACACTGAGCAAGTGTTGATTGCTAGTCACTGTCATGGTAATTAAAAAACAAATAAACAAACAAACAAAAACATATATTAGACTTATAGCTATGCAGGTTATTCTACTCTCAGCCAAGTTTTTCTAGTTTGACAATTTAATGCATACAGTTAAAAAAAAAAAAATGTACGAGCAATATAGCCGTGAGATATGGCTGTAAATCGGCACGGCTGTGATTCAGCCGTAGGTAATCACAGCGTGCCGATATACGGCCATATCTGACAGCTGCTTGTGTGATATTGCGTTTATACAACAGTTCAACGGAATGAGTGTGTAAATACATAAGAAAAAAAGGTTGACAATTTGACAGCTGAGTCCAAACTTCTGTTGCTAAATAAAAAATGTCACTTTACAACTAGTAGTAACAGAACATTGAGTTGCTTCATACAAAAAAAAAAAAAAAAGTGTGTTATGTGGAGTAGAGTATTATGAGAGAGAGATGGACGAAGCGAGTGTGATTATCTGACACAGCATTCATTCTTCATCTCCTATTCACAATAAAACATTAGTTTGAATGTCCGCTGAGGAAAGCGATATCTTTGTCGTACTATCCTTTCATCTTGTCAGGGCTCAAGTTTAACGGAACTCAGTAGCTCAGGTTTCTCTCCTGTATTAGGCTATGTTTTTGTCTGCACGTGCTGGCTGCACTTGATTTCGTAATCAGCGCAATCATGCACGCACTCACAGCTGTTTGTTACTTGTGAATCCACACTTTCGTGACGTAGTGCCACTTTGACTGTTGGGTAGAAGTCTGTCGTGGAGCTCACCTCAGTGTGCACTGAGGATATACAGCGTATACAAGTTACATAAAATATAACGTGATGAGGTTTTGCCCAAAGCCAAAACTATTTGCTGTGGAACAAATAATAGATTAATGAGACCAAAGACTGCCTGTCAGATTTAACTAAAACGAATTATATCTCGTGTTTAACCACTATAGACATATCAGAGCCAACGGCAAATTCCAGAAGATCTGGCTGAGGTAAGGCTGCTCATGGTGGGTTCATGAGTGCTGAACAGCTGCTGATGCCCTGGAGCTCATGTTTCTGAAGATTTTCAAATAGACGTTATCTTTATTAACAAACCACATATTTGAAGTCTAAACAAGTACATTTTTGCCTAAAAACTCTTACAACTACATTCCATAACACAAAACAGTATTATTTTTAAAACTATAGTGGATTTGGCCGTTCACCATGACACTTGAGAAATACTGCAAGCTCAGTGATACAAACTGTGAAACGGTTGTTGGAGTTCTGTTATCACTGGAATATCACACTCTTATCAGCCAATCAAATTCGAGGACCATCTTGGTCTCTAAACAGCGCCAATGTGAAGCGCTTGAATTCAGTGAAGTAAACAATTGACTTGGTTTATAGACAGATGAAACAGCTCTGACGAACAGGAGAAACACTGTGTGCAACAATACAGCCAGAAGGCTTTTTAAGGTACAAATCGCCATCATTTACCATAGATTTACTGTAGTAGCACTAACTGCACAGTGGTGTTGTGTCAGAAATGTGGGTATATTTGTCTCAAATTTTATTATATTATTAATGTAGACATGTATGTATTGAAGCAGGAGTAATGGAATATAATTACAGTATTTTTTTTTAAGTAAGTAAGCTATAGCATATATGCATTTATACTAAATGTATTTAGACTGTTTTCCTAGGTACAAATACCTAGGAACCATATTACATTTTTGCCATTGTATGGAGGTGCTATATTTGTGGTTTTAACTGGTATTATCATGATCTATGGATGATACTATGGAAGAGCAAAGGTTAAATAATAAAAAAAACCCTCAAACAGTCAAAATAATTAAATTTCACCATATAAAAATGAGGTTGCTACAATTTTTACAGATATTACTGATTTTGATAACGATCATAAATCTACATCTGCATCCTAACTCAAGCTACTATTAAATGTGTATTTCTAAGAGACAAAAAAAAAATATTATTATTAATATTATCAGGTAACACAAACCTGTTTCTTGATTTGAAACAATATTACTCATTAAACATGCAAAACTAAGAATTTTTTTTCTATCAAGATATTTATCTTGTTAAGAAAAATGACTGGAAAAAGTGTGAAGAATTCAAAAAGACATGTTTGTCATGTTTTAAAGCCACATTTAACCGTCTAGTTTTTACAACTTTCACATTGTAGCAAAATCTGCCTTTAAACTTGAAAGAAATAAAAATGTGACATTTATTGTGATAATTAACGATATCGGCTGATATGAAAATACATACATATATATTAATGGCAAAATATCAGCTTACCTTTTCAATGTATGCAATCATGTCATCATTGCTCAGCTCAACAAAGGATCTCATTTTGAAAGTTATGTATGCAAATGCTGTTGTATCTATAAAAAACAAATTCAAATCATATTTATATCAGCATATGTGAATAAAACTAATCTATTTACAAAATCTGCGTGGTGAATAATGAAACAATGCATGAACAGATAAAATCTAATTTGCTTACTTCGCAGGACAGATTCCGAAGATGAGGGTGTTGGTGCAGTTGTTGTTAATTGAGTAGTAAGTGTTATTGGATTTGATATCAATGTTGATGCAGTTGATGTTGGGGTTGGTGCAGTTGTTGTTGTTGTTGATTGAGTGGTAGATGTTGGTGCAGTTGTTGATTGAGTGGTAGATGTTGGTGCAGTTGTTGATTGAGTGGTAGATGTTACCACAGCTGATGTTGGTGCAGTTGTTGTTGTTGTTGATCGAGTGGTAGATGTTGGTGCAGTTGTTGACTGAGTGGTAGATGTTACCACAGTTGATGTTGGTGCAGTTGTTGTTGGGGTTGGTGCAGTTGTTGACTGAGTGGTAGATGTTACCACAGTTGATGTTGGTGCAGTTGTTGGGGTTGGTGCAGTTGTTGATTGAGTGGTAGATGTTACCACAGTTGATGTTGGTGCAGTTGTTGTTGGGGTTGGTGCAGTTGTTGATTGAGTGGTAGATGTTACCACAGTTGATGTTGGTGCAGTTGTTGTTGTTGTTGATCGAGTGGTAGATGTTGGTGCAGTTGT
>JAHKKF010474993.1:0-29527 GCA_019740295.1 Labeo calbasu
GGATGATGTTTATGTTAATTCAACTCTGGTTGACTGTTCTGGGTCTATTTGCACTTTTTTATAAGCTGCTCTTCTTTGTTATTAAAAGTTGTTCAGGCGGTGTGATGCAATTTAATTGATTTGTGTGCGCATCTCTGTGCAAAACAAATGTTTATGTTAATTTAATTCTGCTTGACTGTTGTATTTGCACTTTTTTATAAACTGCTATTTGTTGCTAATAAAAGTTGTTAATATTGTTGTGCATGTTATTTTGTTATTGTTTCAGTATTAGTGTTTGGTATTCAGTTTCTGAACAGTTTAGGCACAAGCCAACAGTTTGGTGACGCTGTCTGAGCCTTACGTCATAATTTTTTTTTTATTATTCACGGTAATACCGTATACCGAGGTAAAATAGGGAGGAGGTTTGACGGTATCAAAATTTGGATACCGCCCAAGCCTACTACCAACCCAGAAAACGAGAAAAAGAACAACTCAGTAACTTTTTTTGGTAAGCCTTTCTCTGCAACCTTAATCTGCACATTTTTACCCACGGTGCTGCCATTGTTTATTCGCAAGCGACAACGGTCTACCAGTTCTAACAACGTGTCAAAGGTTTAAGCAAAGCATGCTAACTGCTCTGTCTTTTGCTGCACAGATGAGCACAGAACACTATTTAGAGTCCCAGCTTCAGAGAAGACAAGAGAGCCGTGAATTTATTGATTTATTTACTGCATATTATGCTGCCGCCACATAGATCTAATATAAACATGCAAGTTCTTTCCCGACTGTTTATCTTCACAGACATAACCGACTGTTTTGGTAACTCCTGTGTGTTTTTAACATAGACTTGTGTTTATTTGACAGTTCACGTGCAATAAGGCATGAAAGAGAACTTGGTTTAGTACTCAAATGCCATGTGACTGTGTTGCGTGCTTGAATGTGTGCACTCAGAAAACCCTATATCAGAAGTCTAAAATAATATGGTTTAAGATGAGATAGACATGATATTCAAAGCCAGATGCTTTTTTAGCAGAATATCTGAGGCATGAGATGCAAAGGCACAGCCCCATTCTGGAAAAGGGGCGGGATCAGCAGCTCATTTGCATTTAAAGAGACATGCATGAAAACAGTGTGCTTCCGCTTCCACTCAAAGTAAACATTTTTAAAATGATGTAATAAATGATCTGTGGGATATTTTGAGCTGAAACTTCACAGACACATTCTGGGGACACCTGAGACTTACATCTTGTAAAAAGGGGCATAATAGGTCTCCTCTAAGCAATAGTAATGCGCTGCATGCACCACTAACTAGATCGTTTTCTGATAAAAGTTAAAAGAGAACTCTGTGAGTCGCAAGAAGGAAGAAAGTGTTGGGTATCAAAAGTGCAAGAGATTAATTTGTGTGTGTGGGTGGGTGGAGGGATGAGGGTGTGTTTGTGGTTTTTTACACTATTGACCTTGTTTGGCTTCTGTTTCAAAACTATGGGGAACAAAGAGTCAGACCTACAGACTAAGAGTTTAATCAAATACTTTCTTCTTTATATAAATGCTCATGTGAGTAATGATCAACATTCGAGTGTAGCTGCCAATGTTTGTAGTGAACTTACTGTAATGTTCTCAAGGGACTCGACATTTCGTTTCACATTTTACCCTGCAACACAAACCATCAGGACAGCTCAATTTGTCTTTATATCTCTTGTTTACAGATACTTTGTGTTTTTAGCTCTTTGTCTTGTGGCTCACACAGACAGTATGCAAACACACACAATATTCAAAAGAGTTTTTCCAGACTCCGACAATTTCCCACCGTGATGAACACACTGTTAGTGGATTTGTCATCGGAAGGACAGTTTCTGGGAATGAGCATATGAGTAGGATATTTCAAAACACTTATATCTCAGTTGCAAAAATATCTGACGACATCTGTGATCACATACTAACCCACTGGCCAAATTCAAATTTCCCAGAACGGTTTATTTATTTACTATGTGACGTCAAAAGTATGTCTCATTGTAAATGCTTATCTCAGTGAGAAATGTTTCGATTATGAAAGTTTGGTAAACTAATATGTTGTAGCCTCCTCAATTTGTAACGATAGATAGATAGATAGATAGATAGATAGATAGATAGATAGATAGATGGCTGAAGAAAATGATCTTTTCCCCTAGCCAAACCACAAAAAACAATCAATTTTTAGTGTTGTATTTTATACTCATGAATGTAGTATTTATATTTTTCATAGAATGTAAATTTAATGAAATGAAATGAAAAATATATATTACACTCTAAAAATGCTGGGTTAAAAACAACCCAGCACTGGTGTGAAATATGGACAAACCCAGCAAATGTGTTGTTTTGACCCAGCGGTTGGGTTAAATGTTTAACCGCAGCCTTTTGGATAGTTTTATTTAACTCAACAGTTGTTTAAAAATGATTATTTGTCTGGCTTAAAATGCACCCAGAATAGGTTGTAAATTAAAAACCAGACACAAAATTACTAGAAGCATCAGCAATAATCAAAAGATGAACTTTTATTAATAATCAAAAGATGAACTTTTATTAATAAGCAATTAAAAAAATGTTTATAATTTAATTTTAATTTATTTAACTTATTAATAAATGTTAATTAATTGAACATATTAATAAATGTTAATTTCTAACCTATTTCAGGTTCATTTTAAACAAGAAATATAGTAATCTTTAAGCAATCTAGAAGGCTGGGTCAAAACAACCCAATAACTTAGTTTGTCCGCCTTTTTTTTTTTTTTTTTGTAATTTGTAATTTGTAATTAAATATAATGAAATAGATTGCAATTAAATATATATTTTTTACTATGAATAAATGAATTTATTTATTTTAGATTTTTACTTACTTTAAATTTGCTATTTAAAAAAAGCCCCATAGTGTTGAAGAATTAAAAATATGCTTGAAAATATACACCTATAATATAACTCAGAAACACATTTCTGCTGCATACAGTAAAACATTACTAATTGGTTTTATTAAAACATATTTTTACTGATGCATCCAAGACTGACATGTCATTTTTGCAGTCTACATTAGTCAGTGACTTTATCCTGGTGACAAATCAGCACAATTTGCAACGACAATGTATAATACACCACACCAATGAAAAATACATCACAGAAAACATTTAAGTTTGCAAGGCATAAAAATACATATATACAAGATGAACAAATGCAAGACTTTCAGTTCAACACAAAACTATCCGACATAAAGAGACAGATGTGATTACTAACTAATAGTGTTTTGTTCTTTTACACTACTGTTTAAAAAATTAGGGTTAGTAATTTTTATTCTTTTAAGTAAATTTTAACTATTATTCAGCAAGGAGGCATTCAATTGTGTGACACTGAAGACATTTGACATGACCCTGGACCACAAAACCAGTCTTAAGTAGCACAGGTATGTTTGTAGCAATAGCCAAAAAATACAGAAATATGGGTCAAAATGATCAATTTTTCTTTTGCGTCAAAAATCATTAGGATATTAAGTAAAGATCATGTTATTTTGTTCATTTCCTACTGTAAATATATCAAAACGTAATTTTTGATTAGTAATATGCATTGCTAAGAACTTGGACAAATTTAAAGTCAATTTTCTCAATTTTTTCCCCCAGATATTCCAGTAGTTGTATTTCGCCCAAATATTGTCCTATATCAATAGAAAGCCTATTTATTCAGCTTTCAGTAAATGTATAAGTCTCAACTGAAAAAAAAATTGACCCTTATGTGTGGTTTTGTGGTCCTGAGTCACATTTATTTCAGATAAATACTTTTCTTTTGAACATTTCGAAAAGAAATCAATCATAGTTTCTACACAAACTTTAAGCAGCACAATTGATAATAATAAAAAATGTTTTTATAAGGTGCAAAGCAGCATATTAGAATGATTTCTGAATCATTTGACATTAAAAACTGGAGTAGTGATGCTGAAAATTCAGCTTTGAAACACAGGAATAAATTACAATTTAAACACTTATTTGAAATTGTAATAATATTTCACAATTTTTCATGCATTTTTGATGAACTAAATGCAGCCTTGATAAAACGGGTTTTTTTTCCTGAAAATATCTAACCAACCCCAAACATTTAAACAGTAGTGTATTTTTATAAAGCATTCAATGCACAACTTTAATTTAGACATTCAACTGAAACATCCTGTCCACTCACTGTCCGCTCGTCAAAGTGCAATATCTCTGTTATTCTGTCCTCCCCTCCAGCGGTTTCTCAGTTTAAGCATCAACCTGCTGATGGGCTCGGTGTACTGCTTGTTAGCCAGTCCCAGTATGAGCGGAATGACGGCCATGCTCCCGATTCCCGTACAGGACATGATGATGTACAAAGAAGAGCTCTGGGATCTCTCCCCACCCTGAAGAGCCGTCACGGACATGAGCTGGAAGATGATGTACGGCACCCAGCAGACCAGGAATGTGAGGGACACGGCGGCCACGCATTTGGCGTAACGCAGGTTAAGCTGCTGCTCGTGGTCCGACGGCTGCTGCTGCTGGAGCCGGTCCACGGCGCGGTGGAGCTTACAGATGTTCTGGAGCTGCTTGTGCGCGATCCACAACACCCGTCCCGTCATGGCTGCGATGGACAGCATGGCTGGCAGCACCAATCCACACACTTCCAAATAAATGAAGGCCTTGGGAAAAACCTGCTTGTAGGTGCAAACCTCATCCTCTTTGGAGGAGTTACGAGATGTGGATGATCTCAAGAGCGTCTCGTTTGAGTCAGAGCTCTTGTTGGTGTTGGGTTCAACCCAATTATTCCATCCAAAGGCTGGAAGTGATGCATACAGCAATGGCGGGAGCCAAACGGTCAACAAGGCCAATGGAAAGCAGCGGTGAACCCAGAACTGGCTGTGGTGGAGCGGGCTGACGATGCACAGGTAGCGTTCGTAATGCACCATCACCAGATTGAAGAGGAACGACAGGAATATAAAGTTCGGGAAGATGTACATCACCAAGCAGTGCTTGAAATCCAGCTGCCGTTCGAGCGACATGCGGGGAATGAATTGCAGGGTGATGCCGGTGCACAAGTCGGCCACTAGCAGGCTCAGGAAGAAGTAGTTGGGAGTGTTGTGCAGCTGCCGGTTGCAGGCGATGCCTATTATGATGAAGAGGTTGGAGAAGATGATGATTGTAGACAGCGGCACTGTCAAATAAAAGATCAGCTTCTCTGTGTTCAGCTTGTCGAGTGGATCCATGATGGAGTGATGTTCCCCGCTGGACTAAAACTGATTAAACCTTCTCCATCCACTGTGAGGTTGAGTCCTGAAATCAGAAGAAATATATAGTAAACAGGTCTTGCCTAATATATCAGTTCAGTTGCAAGTCAACTGTTCAAGCATAATCATTCAACTTGCAGTGCTAACGGTTTGTTTTACTTCCCTTTTATGCAAGACAGAATGAGAGTTAAAGAGACAGTTCATCCAAAAATAAAAATTCTGTAACTGATTGCTCAACCGCATGTCGTTGCAAACCTGTAAGACCTTCAATCATCTTTGAAACACAAATAAAGATATTTTTGATGAAATCCGAGAGCTTTCTGACCCTGCAAAGGCAGCAACACGTTGTGGTACTCTTGAAGACTGACGTGCATAAAAAGTGTTCTCGTAGCTTTATAACATTACGGTTGAACCTCTGATGACTATTTTAACAATGTCCTTACTACCTTTCTGGGCCTTGAATGTGTCAGTTGCATTGCTGTCTATGCAAAATTGAGAACTCTTTCATGATCTACTTAACCTTATTTAATTCAAAACCATGCTGTTGTTTATTTCTGTGGAACACTGTTTTTTGTAGTATCATTACTGGTATCTCAGTATAGTATTTTTCAGTTTTCCATTTTCATTTTAAAGTTTGTTATTTTTTGTATGTTTCATTTTTTCTTACTTCATTTCTCTTTCAGTTTTAGTAATTTAGTACTTAAAACAAATTTTCACCTTATAACTAACTAAAATATTTTTTAGATTCTTTTGCTTTTACTTCTTATATACTTCTGATATTACTTCTGCTAATGTTTAATTTATTTGAAATTATGTACTTTTTAAAAGTATTTTTTATTTATTATTATTTTAGTACTTAATTTTTTTTGCCTTCTAACTAAAATAATTTGTAATATTCTTTTTTACTTTTTATTTGAAATAATCTTTTTTCTTTTTATTTGAAATTATTTACATTTTAAAGTATTTTTTTTAACAGTAACAACATAATATTTTACAAGATTTTCATTCAAATGTCATTTTCTCGTGTTATTAAAAAAAAAAATCCCATCCCCGTTGCAGCTTTTGCAACTTTTTTTTTTCTTCTGAGAGGGTGGGAAAGATTATCGATGACTCAAATTTCAGTGTGTTCCTTGTGAAAATCTATTGTATGATGTTGAGAAGTGCACCAACAAAGCTCTGAAAGTATTGAAAGATTCTGTTAAAACATTTTGAAACAACATAACGAATTTTCATTTCATTCCTTTAACATCTGATCATTTTGAATTCAATATCCAAACTAATCCATCTGTCAGGATTTACTCAACCTCATTTCATTCAAAACCATGCTGTTGTTTATTTTTGTGGAACAGTGTTCATGTAGTATCATTACTGCTAGTGTAGTATTTATTAATATTTTGAATTAGTTTTTATTTTTCAATTTTCCATTTTCATTTTGAAGTTTTTATTTTGTTTTGTTAAATGTCTTTTTTCTGTTTTTTTTTTTTTGTTTGTTTGTTTTAGTAATTTTAGTACTTAGAACAGATGCCTTCAATTAACTAAAAAAATATTTTAATATATATATATATATTTTTACTTTTGCTAATGGTTTATCTTATTTCAATTAACATACATTTTTTTAACATACAAGTATTTTTTAAGATTTAGTAAACAGTAACAACACTGCTGTGGAACTTTTCCAATGCATGTCATTTTCTTATAGAATTAAAAAATAATTTTTTGTAAAACATTTAAATATATTTTTGAAAATTATATAAAAACTTTATAGAAGTAGTGTGTATGGCTTGCATGCTATTTTTCTAGACTTCTCAACATCATACAATACATTTTTGTGAGGAACAAGCCAAAATTTAAATCAGTGAGATTATTTACACCTAAAGGATGCATATTGGTACCTCAAAGGTACATTTTAGTATTTTATTTTTGAAAGGGTATTTTAAATCTTTTGAAATATTTACAATTGTATAAGAAAATGAAATACATTGGAAAAGACTTTTTAAAAATTGTATTTTTAGGTTTCACAGCAATGCTGTTACTGTTAAGTAAAACTAAAAACTAAAAAATACTTGGGGAAAAAAAATTATGTTAATAGAAATAAGTTAAGTTACATTAGCAGAAATAAAAAAGAATATTAAAAATTATGGTCACACTTTATTTTAAGGTCCAGTTCTCGCTATTATCAAACCATTAACTATGGATTTTGCCTCAATAGACTCCTAATTTCCTGCTAATTAATAATTAGTAAGGTAGTTGTTAAATTCAGGTATTGGGTATGATTAGCGATGTAGAATATGGTCATGCAGAATATGTGCTTTATAAGTACTAATAAACAGCCGGTATGTTAATATGTATGCTAATAAGTGACTAGTTAACAGTGAGAATTGTTCCCTATACTAAAGTGTTACCAAAATTATTTGACTTAAAAAAAACCTCAACATCCAAACTGATCATTCTGTTAGGAATTGACTTTCTACTGGTCAAAACATCTGGTATATTAGCTGTTTCTTTATCGTGATGGACAAAAGACACTCAGAAACACTCAGGCGTCTTATATGCTGCATGTAGTAAAGATAGTGAATGCGGATAAAAAAACACAACCAAAACTTCCTCACCACAGCATATCACAGAGAGCATTTTTAACTTTCTCACTGGTTTATAAGCCACTGCTGCACAATTGCATCCAGCTAATGCTTAAATATTCATATAGGTTCATATTTCCATTTGTATTACACAATGGTGGCATGACTGCTATCAAATGTCTATTACTAGCCAAGCCAACTTTCCTCTTCATTCAAGGTGAAACTGAAGTTCAGTGATGCTTTGTGTTGAATTTGGTGTTTGATTTTACTTTCCCTTCAGGATAATGAACGATTCACTCCTTGAAAATCAGTACAAATTATATAATCATGTAATCAAACAACTATAAAACAATTACAGAGATGGTTAAGAGATCCACTGCTCTTTTATGCAAGAGTTTTTAACCAATTCAACAATATACAGTGGACATAAACATGAAGTTTTGTGGTTTTGAAAAACTTGAGCATCGGCGTATTTTCTAGCTCACTAATAAGCAAAAATAATCAAAATAGTAATTGATCGTGTGACAAATACTAAGACATTTTTAAATATTTTACTTAAATGATTATATTGACATTTGTATATATTTGTATGTAAGTACTTTGTGATGTAAAAACTTGTTTTAAATGAGCAAAAGATCCAAAATATGAATGTTTTAGCGAGTGTAGTCAGACTTTTGTAACCTAGTGCACTTTAATAGCTTCGCTAACGTGAGAGAGGCAGTGAAACTAAAAGAAACGTCTCTTCCAAACACTCACCTTTCAAATAAAGTCAATCTTCATACAACAGACTCGCCTTAGATGTTCCAGCCATGTGTGAATCAGTGACCCTGTGAGGTTCCTCTCACATCTAAACTGTTTTTGCGTTCCTGTCCTCTTTCTCTGCACATCAGCAGCATTTGTGGACGGAGATCTGAGCGGCGCTCACAGAAGTCAAAGAGCAAGCGCTCGAGCAGGATGCTTCTTAAAGCGACAGTGACCTCATTCTGACTTCAGCCAAGAAGCATCACAGGAGAGGTATTTCAACTCAGGAAGCCACAGTTTACTCTCGATTTATGAGAGATGTGGGAGGCATGGAAACATTCAATGCTGATATCTAATTGAAGAGTTCAGATGCTAAAACCTCTAAGTGCCTTCTGAACCTTTCTTCTAAAATTAGCATTTTTCTCTGGCTTTGTTTATCTTCAGTTATTTCACTTCGATGGCCATGACAAGAAGCTATTCATTGCCATTGAAGTGAAATTAGTAATCCGACACATAGGAGCCTGATAAAAATGCTCATTTAAGAAGAAAATTTCAAACGGCACTTAGAGGCTTTTGCATGTGAACTCTTCAATTGTATATTTATATCATAAAATGGTCAAAGTTTAATCACATTTAAGAGGTAGTTTATACAACTAGTATAAATTAAAACGAGAGCATCACATATAAATGTGTACTAAGCAGAAAGAAGTCTCACCAAGGCTGCGTTTGTTTGATCAGAAATACAGTAAAAACAGTAATTTTGTGAAATATTATTCTGATTTAAAATAGTTATTTTCTATTTGAATATATTTTAAAATGTATTTATTCCTGTGATGCAAAGCTGAATTTTCAGCAGAAAAAATCTCACCAAGGCTGCATTTGTTTGATCAAAAATACAGTAAAAACAGTAATATTGTGAAATATTATTCTGATTCAAAATAGTTATTTTCTGTTTGAATATATTTTAAAATGTAATTTATTTCTGTGATGCAAAGCTGAATTTTCAGCAGAAAAAGTCTCACCAAAGCTGCATTTATTTAATCAAAAATACAGTAAAAACAGTAATATTGTGAAATACTATTCTGATTCAAAATAGTTGTTTTCTGTTTGAATATATTTTAAAAAGTAATTTATTCCTGTGATGCAAAGCTGAATTTTCAGCAGAAAAAGTCTCACCAAAGCTGCATTTATTTAATCAAAAATACAGTAAAAACAGTAATATTGTGAAATATTATTCTCATTCAAAATAGTTATTTTCTGTTTAAATATATTTTAAAATTTAATTTATTCCTGTGATGCTAAGCTGAATTTTCAGCATCATTACTTCAGTGTCACATGATCCTTCAGAAATCATTCTAATTTGCTGATTTGCTTCTTGAGAAACATGTCTTAGTATCGAATGCTGAAATCAGTTCTGTGGAAATGGTTATACGTTTTTTTTGATGAATAGAAAATTCAAGAGTGGTGCATTCATTTGAAATATAAATCTTTTGTAACATTATAAATGTTTTTAAAAAACAAAACACACTAACCCCAATCTTTTGCATGGTACAGTATATTTCCAAAAGCAAAAAAAGTGCATGAAAGTATAACAAATGAAGTTGATGTGAGCCGTGCACTATTTTTCAAGTCTTCCGCAATCATACGTTATGAAAAATTGTGTCGTTGTTCACTTTTTTTGTGTGACGTGCAAAAGGACAGTTGCTGTTAGTGACTTTAAACTTGCCGTGACTTGTCTAAATTCGCCATTTTATAATACTATTTGGTTTAAATTTAATACATATTACAAAAGAGTGAGAAAATGATGGCAAATTTTACTTTGGGTGCAATGCATTATGTCTTAGATACATGCAAACGTTATTTATTTAATGTATATATTCAGTCTGCACAGTCTCTATTGTATTCTAACAACAGAAATGGATGAGAACAGCATTCAGTTTGCTGAGAAAAAGCAGGCAGGCAACAGTCAGGCTTGCTTTGCCTGGTGCCACAGCAAACACATTTATCAGCCCCTGTGTCATTTTCCTAAGGTTCCCCTCGGATGGCCCCGTCCCTGAGATATGCAGCGTCACAAGTGCAGAAACACACACATTGACATATACACACACTCATAAAAAAGAAAGAGACGGTGTGACGTAATTAAAGACGCATTGTGCTGGTTTAGATGGGGTGAGGCATAAGGACAGGAAATGGACACTTGGACATTCTGGATGTTTCCCTGTGCGGTCAGTAGTGAAACACAGTCGGGGATGGAAGACATCGGTCATCTGATGTCAGATATTTCCAGACACCTGGACAGAAAGAGTTATGGCCACATAACAAACAGTTTCCAAACTTGCATGATTGTTCAAGGTGTATTTTTAGCCATGTGAGGATTTAAAGCTCTTAAAGGGATAGTTCAACCAAAAAAATGCACATCTTTCTTCTTGGAAACACAAAATAAGATACAGGTTTGGAATAAGAAGCTTATTAAGGTGTTCTGGGATGGTTGCTGTATGATTTTTGAAAGGTTTTTAAAAGAAGTCTCTTACGCTCATAAGGCTGCATTAATTTGATCAAAAATGCATGAAAAATTGTGAAATATTATTACAATTCAAATAAACTTTTTTCATTTTAATATCTTTTAAAATGTAATTTATTCCTGTGATGCAATGCTGAATTATCAGCATCATTACTCCAGTCTTCAGTGTCACATGATCTTTCAGAAATCATTCTAATATGCTGATTTGCTGCTTAAGAAACATTTCTTATTATTAATGTTGAAAACAGTTGTGCTGATCATATTTTTGTTCGGACTGTGATTGTTTTCATTGTCCTATGATAAATAGAAAGATCAATTTCATGCATACTTGCTGAATAAAAATATTAATTTCCTTAAAAAAAAAACTTTTTACTGAAGTGTATATACATTTACATTTTAGTTGACATTTATGCATTTATAAATAATATTAAAAAAAAATAATAATCAAAACAATTGGATATTTATAGAAATTTTAGCTAACATTTTTTTAAAACTATAATTATATTTTTAAATATATTGGTAACACTTTACAATAAAGTTCATTAGTTAACATTAGTTAACTACATTAGTTAACATGAACTAAGAATGAATACTTTTTATTATTATTAACAATACAGCATTTATTAATCTTAGTTTGTTAATTTCAGCATTTACTAATGCATTATTAAAGTCACAAGTTGTGTTTGTAAACATTAGTTAATGCACTGTAAGATGAACAAAAAATGCATTTTTATTAACTTACATTAACAAAGATTAATAAACAGTGTAATACATGTATTGTTCATTGTTCATTCATGTTAGTTAATACATTAACTAATGTTAACAAATACCACCTTATTGTAAAGTGTTACCAATATATTAAATATTCACTCATTTTGCTTGAGATGGTGAAAACCATTTTTTTCTAGATTTTTTTTAATATAAAGTTCAAAAGAACTGAATTTATCTGACAGATTTTTTTTGTAACTATATACATATATTTCTTTTTTGTGTGTCCTCCTTACAGAACAAAAAAAGAAAGAAAAAATAAAAGAATGAATAAATAAATACATGCATGCATACTTATTTACTTTCACTTACTGGCAAAACATCCCATTGCCAAGTCTCTATATTCTGGCTCTATGTTGCATCCTTTATGTATGCACGTGGGATTTTTCACCTTTTTTTTTTCAATCTACTAGGCAATAATTGTAAGTTAGATAATCCAAAAAGTAATTGCACACCTCTTCTCACCTCACCATGATTTGAGGTACAATTAATTAAGTAGTTGTAAGTTGTTTATATATATGATGTTTATAATAATGGCTTAAATACTGATGTCACACCAATATGAGTGTCACATATAAATAATCAATTTTCAACTATAAGAATGGGTACTATCTCGTACAAACAACATACAAAGAAACAATCAGAGCATCACAAGTTGGACAACAGAGGAGATACTGTACGTGTTTGGCCTCAGGAGCGCAAAGGTTGATGGCATCGTCTCGTAAAGCCTATTTTTCTTCCCAGTAGCTTTTTCAGTGGACCTCTGTAGTAAATATACGCCCAGGAACTATAAAATGAGAAAAATGTTTAACCACAAATTTTATACATGCCAAATGCCACAGTGACAAGCATTAAGAGCAGGAAATAGGGTAAAGGCCAAGCACTTCACGTCAGCCAAATGACTTTACCATGGCTTTTTGCAGTAGGAGATACCCATTTGACAAACACAAAACTCTTAAGTAATTACTATAAAAAACCCATCATACAAAATATCCAGGAGTGTAGAAACAATATATCCTACTGTATTCTCTTTAAATCACATGTTGGCGGTGTGTACGCCGTATGCTTCAATTATTTGTTTACAAGAAACTCTACTGTAATGCCTGTTTGTAGTGGGTTGCACTTCCCTGTAGTGCTTTTGTTTTATTTTTTTGCGATTATTTTATTCAGTTGGTTGCAAAATGAATCCTAAATTTTTAATGATATACTGTTACAGTCCTGCTTTAATTGTGATTTAAGCAATTATATTCTCATCAGTGCACTTTTATCAAATCTTTATATGCTACAGGTTTGTTCATTAAAAGTGCATTGACTTTAGCATTTAACTTCATACTAAAAGCATGTGGAGCATCTTAGGGATACGTTATTTACTGCCAAAGGCAGTTTTGTGCAGGAACTGAGATTGATGAGTGTACAGCACCATCTAGTGGATAATTTAATGAGTACAGCACCATCTAGAGAAGAGGTTTGCAACTGGTTAACTTTACAATATATGGTGAGAGATATTCGTTAGCATTCCCATTCATTTCAATGGTACAAACTCGGTACAATTTATATCTCACATTTCTCAATATCAGATAGATAGCTTTCTAAATTACTCATTCTGAAATTTCAGGGTTAAAGAATTGTGTATGTTTTAATACACTAATTGTGCATTTTAATTTTCAGTTCTTTTAATCTTATATAGCATATAATATGTGTGTTAATTAATATTTATTTTGGTCAAATCAACTAAATCTGCCATCCTGCCATTATATCTTCGCCATATCACAGTCTTAAAAATGTAAAAAAAAAAGAAAAAGAAAAAAGAAATAGAAAAAAAATGATAGAATTGCCTCTGTTTCCTCAAGAATAATTATTAAAATTATTGTGCATGCAATTTTCATGACCTTATATTAATTTATTTTCTAATTTGCAATATTTATACTTTATTTTCCAAAGATAAATAAAAAATACATAAAAAAATTGTAATAAAATACAGAAAACATTGAAAATATAAACTACAAATATATACATTTTAACTTAAAATCCTGATACTCATTCCATTCTGAAATTTCGTGTTAAACAAATGTGTAATTTTAATACATTAATTGTGTATTTTAATGATCAGTTCTTTTAATCTCATATAGCATATAATATATGATAATTTGTATTCATTAGCTGAATTTGGTGATACATTAAACAACTAATTTGCCATTCTGCCATTATAGTCTTAAAAATGTTTTTTTTTTTAATCAAATTAATTATTGTAATTGACTAATTAAAAATTAATAATAAATTCAATTATTGTGCATGCAATTTTCATGACCTCATATTAACTTAGAGGCTAGTTCACAATATTTATACATTATTTTCCAAAAATTAAAAATTAAAAAGTTATTTTTCACTGTAGGACCATTAAATGAAGTAGTGAAATTAAAAATAAATAAAATGAATAAATATATATTTAAAAAAAAAAATTAAATATACTGAGAGCATCTAAAAAATAATCTACAAATATATAAGTTTTAACCTAAAATCCTGATTTAAAAAAGTCCTGAAGTTTATGAAAAAACTAATAACAGTTGAACCTAAAATGGAAATAAAATTAAATGAAAATATGTATATTTAATATTTATTTATTATTATTTATAAAATAAATAATATAAAGTACCTGTTTTTAAATAATTAAATAAATGAATGAATGAATCAATGAATGTCTTGTAGTTTACAGAAAAAATTTGGTAGTTTACAAATGCCCATTTGTCTAAGCATTACTATACTGGTTGCATGTTTTTACTTTTTGACCAATAGAGGGCAGGCTTTGACCATATTTTAATTTAAAGTGACTGAAAGAACCACGACATTCTTTCAGGTGACTCTACAAGTTAACACAATAAAAATCATTGCTCTCAATATAAATAATGAGAGCATCTTATATAAGCTAGTTGGGTTCATTTATTATGTCTTAAGCAATATTAAAGGTTGTATTATGGAGGTATTTTGTGGCATTGATGGATGCATATATGTACAGTCCTGAGAATTTGTATTGCACTCTTGTAGTTATGACTCTTCTGGCCTTTGATTTTATCCATTATCCATTAATCAAAAGAAGAGGCAGGAGAAACAACATTTTCTCTGTCTGAACTGCATTTGTGTCTTAAGCACATTCCTAGTGTCTTCTCGAAAGGCCGGTTGTATATGCATAGAGCATGAGGCCCTCGCTATAACCGACCCCTTTGAAAGGGCTGCCAAATGTCGGCTTTGAGTCAAATTCCTCACATCACTGCCGCCCATGGCTTTAGCGTTGGGATTAAAGGGATGATGGTTATTGCTGCAAAGCCCCTGGATTTCAAATGTCAGCTTTCTTAACACCAAACACAATTGTGTCTTAATGTCCACTCGAAACTTGAGCTTGACCTTTGACTGGCCGATTCCTGAATCGGGTTTTCTCAAATACTGGCTAAAAGTGGCATTAAAACAGCTAGATGGACAGCAACACAACAGAATTAAAAGTATACAGTATATATGTATGTACAGTGCCTTTCAAAAGTATTCATACTCCTTCATTTTTTTTTTTTTTATGTTTGATGTTGCAGCCTTATGTTAAACTGCTTTAAATATTTTTTTCCCACATCAATTTACACTCCATACACCATAATGACAAAGCATACAAATGATTTGTGATATACAGTTGAAGTCAAAAGTTTACACACACCCTGTAGAATCTGCAAAATGTTCATTATTTGACCAATTTAAGAGGAATCATTTAAAATTCATGTTATTTTTTTTTTTATTTAGTGCTGACCTGAATAAGATATTTCACATAAAAGTTGTTTGCATATAGTCCACAAGAGAAAATAATAGTTGAATTTATAAAAAATGTAATGTAATGTTCTTAATACTGTTGTTACCTGAATGATCCACAGGTTTGTTTTGTTTCGTGATAGTTGTTCATGAGTCCCTTGTTTGTCCTGATCAGTTAAACTGCCCGCTGTTCTTCAGAAAAATCCTTCAGGTCCCACAAATTCTTTGGATTTTCAGCATTTTTGTGTATTAAACCCTTTCCAACAGTGACTGTATGATTTTGAGATCCATCTTTTCACACTGAGGACAACTGAGGGACTCATATGCAACTATTACAGAAGGTTCAAATGCTCACTGATTCTTCAGAAGGAAACATGATGCATTAAGAGCCGGGGTGTGAAAACTTTTGAACAGAATTAAGATGTGTACGTTTTTCCTATTTTACCTAAATATCTTATTTTTTTTCATTTAGTACTGCCCTCCAGAAACCTTCAGATACTTGCATGTTTCCCATAAGACAAAATAAGTTAAATTTACCTTGATCTTCAAATTCCAAAAGTTTTCACCCCCAAGCATCGTTTTTCCTTCTGAAGCATCAGTTTGAACTTTCTGTAATAGTTGCATATGAGTCCCTCAGTTGTCCTCCGTGTGAACAAATGCATCTCAAAATCATAGTCACTGCTGGAAGGGGTTCAAATACATAAAAATGCTGAAAAACCAAAGAATTTGTGGGACCTGTTTAACTGTTCAGAACGAACAAGGGACTCATGAACAACCATCACTAAACAATAAACAGCTGATCATTCAGGTAACAACACAGTATTAAGAATTAAGTGCATGTAAGCTTTTGAACAGAAAGCTTATCTTTTCTTTGTGAAATATCTTATTTAGATCAGCACAAAATAAAAAATAACATGCATTTTGTATGATCCCCCTTTTTGCACATTCTGCAAGGTGTCTGTAAACTTTTGACCTCAACTGTATATATGATACTGATTAAGCTTTCCCCACTCAATCACTCTCTCCCTTCGCCTATTCATATGTTTCTTATATAAGAACACTGACTGATGAGGAACATGCTGGGATTTTCCCCAAGATATGAAGTATTTCCTCCTCCAGAGATCTATTGTTAGTCTTTGAGAAAACCTGAAGTGAGATTGTGTTCAGCGTGTCCTTAAACCGTACACTTTAAAACGGAGTCAAGTGTGTTCACACAGATTTTGATCTGCAGTGCTGTGTGAATATGTTATAGTAGCATGTCTTGCTTAGTTTGACTTGGCTTCTCTCAGTCTGTTTTCCTAATGCCTCACTGCATTTGGCGATACATTAAACAAGTTGCATATCACAACAAGGCTTTATAGGGTTAAAGGATTAGTTTACTTCCAGGATAAAAAATTTCCTGATAATTTACTCAACCCTATGTCAAGATGTTCATGACTTACTTTCTTCAGTCAAAAAGAGATTATGGTTTTTGAGGAAAACATTCCAGGATATTTCTCCATATAATGGACTTTAGTGGGAGCCAATGAGTTAAAGGTCCAAATTGTAGTTTAAATGCAGTTCAAAGGGCTCTACACAATCTCAGCTGAGGAATAAGGGTCTTATCTAGCAAAACGATTGGTCATTTTCTAAAAAAAATTTAAATTCATATACTTTTTAACCACAAATGCTCATCTTGCACTAGCTTGACCTCACGCGGAAGTACTGACCCAGTGTTTACAAAGCCAAAGTGCAAAGAAAGTCAAATGGCCTTTACAGAAAAAGGTAAAACAACCATTTGAACTAATCCTTTAACTAATGGGAAACCTATTCTTTTCATAATTCATTTCTTAATACATATAACATGGTCTGAACAGAGGTCTTTAATATTACATGAAACCAGGCCGGATAAAATACATGTGACTGCCAAGCTGTGGAATGAGTTTGGTGTAATTCAGTCATCAGTTACAGGATGTTCTGATTCACGTATGTATCAAATGGCACCCTGGGAATGTTGGGCAGTCACAGACGTCCCCTCTCAGCACCTGCGGATTTAAGTGACCGAGGAAACCCAGACATGAAAGCAGCACTGGCCTGACCCCGGATCTTTCTTCCACAGAGGCCTTTTTGTGGTCTGTTGGCCCCCAGGAGTTCTGGCGATGGGCATCGGCCGGGTATCTCAGAACCATTTCCCACTTTTCCTGTTCCCTCTCAGATTACAGCTAAGAAAGCAGCAATGTGTAAGATGATGGAGCCTGGATGCAAGTTGGTAAGTCTAAGGATTGTATGTTTAATATAATAGTAAAGGAAAAGTTACCCAAAAATGAACATTTGCTGATAGTTTACTCACCCTCAGGCTATCAAAGATGTAGATGAGTTTGTTTCTTCATCAGAAGAGATTTGGAGAAATTCAGCATTACATCACTTGCTCACCAGTGGATGCTCTACAATGAATGGGTGCCGTCAGAATGAGCGTCCAAACAACTGATAAAAGCATTACAATAATCCACAGGTAATCCACACAAATCCAGTTCATCAATTAACATCTTGTGACATGAAAAGCTATGAGTTTGTAAAAAAAATGCGTCATTAAGATGTTTTAACTTTAAACCGTTACTTCTGGACTGTTTTCGATGGTAAACCGTGCTTGATCTGTGCATATTTCTCTCCTGATTTAGGTGTGAAGGCTTTTTCACTGGACAAAGCAATATTATGGATTTTTTTCATTTTCAAATTTAAATTTTTGGGTGAACTATTTCTTTAAACTCAACAAATAATGTCCCGGCAGAAAATTAACAGTATCTTTTCAGTTTTCTACAGATTTCTTTCTTTTTTTCTTTCTTTCTTATCATCCCAATGACCAAATCAAATACAAATGACCAATCAGATAAATATTTTTTTTCTATGTATCATTAGGAGTTCAAGCACAGGTGCTGAAACCCTACTGTAATTGTTAGGATTGTCACGGATTGGCGATCTCCACATAAAAATGATTGTGCAGACCAAACTATAAGTTGTAGAGACTTGAAACTTGGAGGGATGGTAGTACTCACACCACCTACAACGTGACCACGGCTCGTCCCAAGCGGCCTGACGGGGGCGCTACAGCAAACAAAAGTACAAAATCGCTCATAACACGTAAACCATACGAGTCGCAGACTCAAGTGTCTTATGTTGTTGGAATCCTTGAAGAAAACACCAGCCTCAGATTTGAACGTGAGCCTGACCAAATTTTCGGGTATTTCGCATTTTTTGAAAAAGCTACTTTTGTGAGCTAGTTGTAGGTTTTGAACCAAACCAGTGCAGAAAGATTCTCTGCAGAGTGAATATCAATAATTATCTAAGAAAAGTTGAATTTTCGACTCGCCATCGCAAAGAGGCGCCAAAACGTTTGAAAGGGGGGGGGGCCGCTTTAAGTAAAATGCCTAAAACTCCTGAATGAAATGAGATATCTCAAGCAAACTCAGAACACTTATGTTAGAGCCCAATCTGAGGTCACAGGAAAAAAATAATGGAGCTTGGCCACTTGGTGGTGCTATAAGAGGGAAAAAACATAAAAATGGCTATAACTGCACAACCATTTGTCCTATCAACATGAAAATCGGTGTGCATGGTCTCAGTCTGAAGTTCCACAAGTGTCTACAAGGACATTTGCATATCTCAAAAAACATGGCCGCCATTGGCCAATGAAACTTGAGCACCTGTTAGACAAGTTTAACGAAGGCTGATCAGAATGAAATTTGGTGGGCCTGTTCGACTCACAGCCACAAAGGTCTGAGAGACACACCCATTTCAGGTCTCAGATCAGTCTCTACTAATGAGCGGATGATCTGAATCAGGTGTGTTTGATTAGGGAGACATGGAAAACATCCAGTGTTCGGGGACCTCCAGGAACATGGTTGGGAACCACTGCTCTAGGCCAATACTTGTGTTGGGAAGCTATAATGGGGCCTGTCCAAATTTACTCAAAATCCAATAAAGTCTAAAAAAACCCCTCAAAATTTAATGAAATATATACATTTTAAAGCAAACTATAGTCAAGTTCAATATCTTGTTATACATATAGAATTACAAGATAAGGCTGTATAATATTGTTAAAAAGTCACAGCATCAAATTTTTTCTGTAAAAAAATAATTTCTCTGACAGGAAGTCACTAGAGTGACAAGACACAAATGTCACATGAACGTCAGCTTAATTCTACCTAAGTTTAGCATTGAGGCACAATGCCTCTCTTATAGCCGGTCCACCCTAGGGATAGACTGCTTTCAAGCCCTATTGTTCTCGCAGGGCACATTATCGGATTATCCCGATTCCAAATGAAGGGGAAGAGTGAAGAGTATTGGAGCAGGGCTTGATGGGACATTATGTCAATGTGCTGGAACACTTTGAGAGAAAAGAAGCCCGAGCCCATCAAGACAGATGCCCGAATGCATAACAGCCCCAATTCAAGGTGATGTAGGATTCCAGAGAAAAGAAAATGAGGAGGAGAGTGGGATGGAAAAATGCAAGCTCTGTCTGCTCAAGACCCCAACACAAAACAAAACATGACGAGGCCTGTCATTCTCCACTGTTGTGGTATTACCATCTCTAGGCTAAAGAATGTACACAAAGATCAATGACAACAACTTAAATCCTGCCAGCCTAACCTTCCCAAAACATGTCACGAGTAGAAATGAAAGGATTTTCCGAGCTTCATTTTCTCTCGCGGTGCGAAAAAAAAGAAATATTGCCTGCAGGACTAACATACTGGCTCCAGAGCGCCAACAATAACCAGGCAAAGGGCAAAGCTCATCTGGTATTGTGGTCAGATAATGATTCCCGAGCACTCTGAAATATGAGAACGTTACATAACCCGTTCTTTTAGACTATAATAGAATAATTACAGCAAATTAATATCTCATATGACTAATCCTTCAGTGGTACATTGTATATCACCTTTCTATATTCTTCCAACAGCATGCAATAATCTACTTTGCCACCCAAGACGCCTTTTATCTGGGACATAAAAGGTTCTGGAAGGCGCGAAAGAATGAAAGCGTGAAACATACGGTATTGTACAATTTTTATGTGGTACTCCTACAGCTATTTGATTGTGTTAGGACTTACGTTGCAATTGCACACTATTTTTTAGTCATAAGACAACACCGAACAATAACACTGAAAAGCAGCCTATCTCATCGGCAATCTTTTTAGGGACCAGACCAGAAGATAGCTTTCAAGCCGTGGAATGTGGAGTTTCATCTACAGCTGACATTTATTGCTTTGAAAACAGCATGAACGGATATGTTTCTTTCTCACACACATGCACGCGAACACACAGCACTGGCCTATAAACAGTATAGATACAGTTAGGAACACATCATAAAATGGGGGTGTGGTCTAGTGGGGAAAAACAAATACTGTAGTCATAAAGTTACCAATTCTAAGAGGAAAAGACAAAACATTGCAAAGTTATTGTTTTTAAAATGTCAAATAAAGCTAATGAAGATACTAATACAAATATTAGAGTATTTTTGATATTTTACGTTTATGTTATAAATAATTGTACAAATTTAAATAAAAAAAATGTAATTTACAAATAGTCAATAAAACACACTGACAAGATAAGAGAAGCATGTAGAAACACATCTACGACAAATTCTACTTAAATAAATAGTAAATAAGATGAAGTAAATTTCTTTTTGTATCTCTTTTTGTGTATAGTGTTATATTACCACATAATTAAGTTCATTTAATTGCTGATGATTATCATTAATTACATTTGGAGTCAGAATTTAAATGAAAAAAGTCATTTATGTTTGCCAAGGCTGCACTGATTAAATATAGTAATATTCTGACATATTATTACAATTTAAAATAGCTGTTTTGTGTTTCAATATAGTTTAAATTCTAATTAGGGCCCGGGCACCAGTGGTGCGAGGATCCTATTGTAATTGTGCAGTTTTTTTTTTCTCTTCTTCTTCTTCTTCTTCTCCAAAATGAATTGCATCGGCCTAAACATGCTCAAACTCATAAAACTTTGCACATACACCAAAAGTGGTAAAAATTTACATCTGAAATGGGTTTTAGAAGCAGGTGTGGCAAAATGGCTCAATAGCGCCACCTATAAAACTGCAACGAACTGCTCATTGAGCTGTTTCACATACATGTACCTTCAAAAAAGTCCCCAGGTACGAAGCCCGAAACTCAACAGGAAGTCTTGTTATTTTCAGTTTTCTCAGGAAGTTTTGTGCCGTGTTAGCCATTTTCAGGCATTGTATTTAAAGGAACTCCTCCTAGAGATTTAAACAAATCAACACCAAATTTGGTCAGTCTAATCTAAAGCCCTTTGTGACGTTAAATTGTGAATCCGTTAATCCGTGGTGGCCTGACAAAGTTCGATGTTTCACCATGGAAAAGGAAGTTGTATAACTCAGCCATACAATGTCTGATCTGCCCCAAACTTCACCTGTTCGATAATAGTCCTGGCCTAAAGGCATCTAAAGGCCAATATTCAGGTACAACCATAGCGCCACCTGTTGGCATGTTTTACACTAACATGCCACGTTCAATCTTCACCAAACTTCATATGTTTGATCAAAGTCTTTCATGAAGACATCTACTTCCCAATATTCAGTTACAGTCATAGCGCCCCCAGGTGACAGCAGGAAGTTTGGGACATATAAATGACTTTGACATATTCCTCCTATATTTAATAAATGCATATTGCTCACCGTTTGCTATTTTCCTAAAGCCACCGAGTGGCAGTGAGTCCGGGTGTGAGGGCCTGCTTGCAGCTTTAATTTATTACTGTGATGCAAAGCTGAATTTTCAGCATCATTACTTCAGTCTTTAGTGTCACATGATCCTTCAGAAATCATTTTAATATAGCCTACTGATTTAATATGAGCATTTCCTATTACGTGTAGGTGCTTTTACTGTATATGGAGAATTGTAATCTGATTACAATTGGTTTAAAAGTCCAATCTGATTGAAAATGCTCCATGTAAACACCTCAGTCGGAATAAAAATGACCAAACTGACTGAATTTTCAATTGGGTTGAGAGAGGTGGAATAAACTTTTTCTAATCCGGAAACTGGAAAATGGAAACTGGAAAGTTTTGTGCATGTGCAATGACGTGGCAATGGGGTAATGATGCATGACGTGTGGAACGAGCAGATGTTGTTGTTGTTGTTGAATGTCATCTGTAAAGTTGTGGAGGATAATGTTGTTTTACAAGTGCTTGCTTCGAACTCTCATCTGCAGATGTCTTGTTTTGGATGCGGTAATGGCCATTTTAAGCATTGTTTCACAAAGCTTTATGTGCTTGCCATCTCCTAATTAAGACCTGAAATAGATAAATATTAGGTCTGCTTTTTAAAACAAAGAGGAAGAGGATGGTTAGTATACAAAAACTGTGGTAAACTCTGTATATTCGTGCAGTTCAGAATATTAAATCTGATTTGACATATAAACGCACACATCAACAAGATCACTTTATGTAAACACGATGTTCGGTTTCATCAGTCGGAATGATTTTGTTCTGATTAAAACAAAAATTGCAAACATATAAACATGGCTAGTCGAAAACAGTTGTGTGGCTCTCTTAATAGCCAGCCTCTTTTAATGACTCTGCAGTATCATTGCAGGATCAAATTAACATGCAAACTTGTACATGCGTTTAGTGCTTTTCATTAATTCCCAATCCATGTAATTACACTTGGGCACACTGCCAGCGAAGATAACTGGATTCGTCTATCAGAAACAGACAATCCACTGACCCAGAATCACCAATGCACAAATCATTTGACAGCTTTACTGTTTGTACACTGTTGGTTTCCATGACTGCTCATATTGGAAAGTAGGTTAAATGAATATGGATGGCTTATAGCTTATCTTTAAGATCACATGCGGAAGTGCTGTGCTTGAAAAACTTGGTGATGTGTGAACCGATCTTCAAAAACATATTGCACAGTAAATGATTAAAGGAAAATATTGCCCCATAATTAACAGTTAGTTTCCTTACCACTTTGACAAACAGTTTCTTCTTGTTTTGAATCAAAATATAAAATTTAGGGAGGTTTAGGCTTAACCCTCATGTTGTGTTACGGTCATTTTGACATGGAGAGGATTTTCTTTTCCCCCGAAAGTGCTAGTTAATGTAAAGAATTTACCCAAAAATTCAAATTCTGTCATTAATTACTCATCCTCATGCCGTTCCAAACCTGTAATTTTTGGAACACAAATTAAATCCAAGTGCCTTCTGATCCATAGACAGCAACTGAAATGTTCCCAGACCCAGAAATGCGGTAAGGATATTGATAAAATAGTCCATATGACATCAGTGGTTCAACCGTAATGTTATGAAGCTACAAGAATACTTTTTGTGCGTTTAAAAAAAAAAAAAAAACAACTTTATTCAACAATTATTCTCCTCCAAATCGCGTATTACAGAGAGAACACATCACATATGTGTTGTTTACATGTAGAGGTACTCTCGATAATAGCGGAAGACGTGATTTGGAGAAGAAGAATTGTTAAAAAAAGTAATTTTTGTTTAGTGCACACAAAGTGTTCTTGTAGCTTCGTAAAATTACAGTTGAACCACTGATGTCGCATGGACTATTTTAATGATGTCCTTACTATGTTTCTGGGCATGGGAACATTTCAGTTGCATTTCTGTCTATGCAGGGTCAGAAAGCTCTTGGATTTCATCAAAAATATCTATAAAATATCAAATATATTACTAATGTTGTAATGACAAAATATCCCTTTAATGCATTTGACTAAAGCTTACTGAATGTATTTACACAGGGTATAACAACTTCCCCAATTTTTATTTATTTATTTATTTATTTATTTATTTATTTATTTATTTATTTATTTATTTTTAAGTTTTTTTATTTTTGCACTTTTGACTTTTTTTCCCCTACCTTGTTTTAGATGTGGTGTTCACAGCCAAAAATGATTTGCCTACAAAAAATTGTTTATAAATCTCTCATTATGCTATATAATTATCAAATATCAGATTTTTTTATCAGCTTGTTTTCTTTTAAATACCACAGATTTTGTGTTTCTTTTTGAAACTGTTTAAGCTTCACTGAACTGAGCTTATGCACCTATGTTTTTGAGTGAAAAAAACATTATTTGTGGAGAATTTTGGCAGCTTTTACTCAAAAACTGAGGTGCATAATCTCAGATCAACAAGATGAAAAATACTGAATCCAAAATCTGGTGATAATATAGCATAATGAGGGATTTACCAGCAATTTTGCTGGTCATTTTTGACTGGGAGCACCAGATTATGTAAAGGATTTTCAGCATGTAACAAAAAAACAAACAGTTCTTTCATAATTAGTAATGATAAAGTTTGGTTGGTGCAACTAAGACTGTAGCTATGTTTCCAATATCCTATTTTAGGCGCATTTTGAAACATTGCATTAGAAACCAATCGAAATTAAATTTTTTGAAACAAACAAACAAACAAACAAACAAACAAAAGAAATCCCTTAATTTGCAAAAAAGTTGATGCTCACTTGAAGTGGTTTTTGACTTGTGCAAAAAAGGGTTAATGCGAATAATGGGAGATGAAAACGCATTTGCTGAATAAGTTTCTTAATGCGCATGTAACTTTGCGTTAAGGGATGACATAACCTATTATCCAGCGGACCGATCTGGTTGCACAGCATCTGAAATGTTGTTATGGTCATTCTTAAATGCCAGAGCAAAATCTGAAAGTTTTTCATTATAATTGCCTACCAGAAGTGTCTTACACGAGTGCTCACCCAAACAGCAGGCATCCACTTCCCAAAGCAATGACATTCATTGTGTTTATTATATGAAAATGATTATATTCAGTGGCTTTCTGTACTTATCTTAGTGATATTTAGTCCCAGTTATCAGGAAGTGACAGACTTCCAGGTTATTTTGCAAATGCTTTATGCAATATTCCAGTTTTGCGCATAAGTTAAATTTGCAACTTTGGATGAAAACCTAGTTAATGATAAAAACATTCTAAAACAGAAGACTGTTTAGGTGTTTTCTGTTCTTGGATAATCACACGAAAAAAGACAGTTTGTTTTTATATCTCTCAATTAGCCCAATGTCATTCCTCTCAGTTAAGAAGCTTCAGCTGACCGTCTGAGCTCAACACTAATGGAATCAATGGTCAATGGAAAAAGGACAGAGACAAATTGGAGTCAGTAATGGGCTGAAAGAGGTGCTTTGATCCTTGACCTTGGCTATTGTGGCACTAATGTAGTTATCCTTCATTATGTGTTATCCCACCTCTACGCTAAAATGGTACATTTCCTTAAAAATGCCAACTGCAGTACAAAAACAAAGACCTAGTGTTCAGCTTGAGCTGCCTCAAAGCTAAAACGTAAAGGTGAAAATTGATCTCAAAACAGGATATATTATATGTGTATGACTTCTTTGCGATGACTGTTTTGCTTCAGATGAATGGGTGAACTTTAGTCTTGGAAATTTGGTCTTGAGAGGATATAGAGGTGGTGTAGCGCTAAAGTTTGGGCTTTGCTCCAAAGATAACACCCTCTCCAAACCATTATCTACTAGCACTTCTATTTCAATCCACACAAACACTAAAATCCATCATGTGCTCATAGACATATTGCATGCTTGGCCATAACTAAAAGGCTTTTAATTTCAGTCATGGCTACACTTACGATCTCTACCATAATATTGAGAAATGTTACTAAACTCTCAAATAATACATGTCGTATGCAGGGTTGGGAATAAAGAGTGATTGTTAGGATATTAATTTTCCATTGACACACACAGCAAACAATGTAGTCTGATTCTCAAACAAATGACTCTTCTGAACAGATTCTTTTTGATGAATCATAATAATGCAACACCTGAATCAATTTCAAACTCAGTGTGTTTACAGTGTGAATCAGTGTAATGACTCACTTAAACTGAATATTTAAAATGTCTAACTCAAAATGAGCCTAGAATCAGTTTAGTGATATTTCATGCTTTCAAAGTAAAGAGTTAAAGAAATGCTTTTGACGTATTTGACACAAGCAGTATGTAGGGTTAGGAATCAAGAATTAAAGTTGGATTCACAAACAAATGGCTCTTATGAAGAGACTCTATATAATGAATCATTTCAATTAAACATTGGAATCACCCTCAGTGTTTACAGTGTGAATCAATCTAATGACTCACTAGCTGAATCTTTAAATTGTCTAACTCCAAGTGAACCTAGAACCAGTTTTGTATTATTTCATCCCTTCAAAATAAGAGTAAAAGAAATGACAAATCTGACACAAGCAGTATGTACGGTTAGGAATCAGAAATTAAACAAAGTCTGATTCACAAACAAATGGCTCTTATGAACAGATTCTGTTTGATGAATCATTTTAATGAAACACCGGAATCAAATTCAAAGTGTTTACAGTGTGAATCAGTCTAATGACTCACTTAAACTGAATCTTTAAAATATCTAACTCAAAATGAACCTAGAAGCAGTTTAGTGTTATTTTATGCTTTTAAAATAAAGAGTTAAAGAAATGCTTCTGACAAATCTGACACAAGCAGTATGTAGTGTTAAGAATCAAGAATTAAAGTCTGATTCACAAACAAATGGCTCTTGTGAACAGATTCTTTATGATGAATCATTTCAATTAAACATTGGAATCAGTCTCAAACTCAGGGTTTACAGTGTGAATCAGTCTAATGACTCACTCACTAACTGAATCTTTAATATGTTTAAATCAAAATGAAAATCAAGAGTTAAAAGAAATGTTTTCGACAGATCTGACACAATATAACCATTTTATTCCCCCATTTTAAAAAGAAAACTCCCACTTCAGATCCAAAATCCCCGAATGTGCCACTTGACAGAATACATGCAAACTCTTGAGGTAGGAAGTCATTATTTAAGCTGTTTCTTATCAGTCCTTGCAATTCAACCAGTCACCCTGAGCAAGCGAAGTCTTATAAAAGCAGAAACTCAAGCACTAAAGCTGCTAGAAATAAATTGAGTGTGTGTCCACTCACATGCACTTTATGGCCAAAAGCTTTTACATGGTCCACTTTGCTTGCTGAATCAGTGATGTATTGATTCAGGGATTTAAATCGTCCATTAAGTGCAATTAAAAAAGTGCTTTTTCTGCTGGTAAATGCGAATCAGGAACACACATTTTTAATCATGACACTATCTCTTTTCCAAGCTTTCTGCTATCCTATAAACAACAGAAGAGTCTTTCATTTAATCAAAGGCTGCGCTCTCCATGCAAAATCCACTGTGTGCTTTGAACGTTCTAGCCAAATATTGGTTATGATGTAATATTCACATTTGCTTGATGTATTCATATCTTTTTAAATACTACACAGACTTAATGGGAAATCAAACCTTGTTTACTTTCTTAATGCTTTTCTGTCTTATTGTGAATGATTAATCTGTGCACGTTATTCCAAAAGGGAAAAAAATGAATAATGTGCTACGAAAATTCTTTTCAGCTGATGTCACCAATCCTTCACCTCAAATTGGCTTCATTTTGGTAATACCAACGTTGGTGCAATGCAATCAATTTCAGAGTAATAAAATCAAATTTAACTTGGAAATAGAATACAGAATTAAAATGACTGTGATTTTATGTTCACATAAAGGTATACTACAGAATATGGGCTTGATATATGTGGTTGCAATGTAAAATTGAAAATTGCATGTTACTTGCATAATACTAATGAGTCTCATTTGCCAATAGTGTAAATCTGCATAAAACTGTTTAATTTTTTACATGCAAAACTTTTATGTACCTAATTTTTGTGCTCAATTAATTTCTAAAAGAAAGTTAAACTGGAAATCCTTGTTTCTTTTTATAAACAGCTGTTGACCATTTGTTTGAGATATTCTGGCTGGCATCTCAGGGTGTGAAGGACATCACAAATGGCACATTAAGCTGGAATGCACACTGAAAATTCTCAGCCAAGATATTCTAGCCTCTGAACCTTTAATTTTAGTGTAGTAAATGAAAACAATGGCAGGATCAGTGATGGATCAGTAACTATGTGTACTGATTAAACTTGTGTTGATTATATTACTTTGATCTCACCACTTAATCTATTGACAACTAGAAAAGGAAAGTCCATAAAAACAAGCTGTCATGTGGTCTTGATAAAGCCTTGCCTGAAAGCTAAAAATAGTTTTAAAAGCTTGAAAATTTGCAGTTTATAACTTGAAGGTTAGAGGAGATAGATAGATAGATAGATAGATAGATAGATAGATAGATAGATAGATAGATAGATAGATAGATAGATAGATAGATAGATAGATAGATAGATAGAACAATGGTTAGATGATAGAATGACAGCAATAGGATGATAGAACAATAAACAGAACAATGAATAGATAGAGAGATAGATAGATGAAACAAGGGTAGATAGAATGATAGAACGATAGACAGACAGACAGACAGATAGATAGAACAATGGTTAGATGATAGAATGATAGAGCAATAGGATGACAGAACAATAAATAGAACAATGGATAGATAGATAGACAGACAGACAGACAGACAGACAGATAGATAGATAGATAGATAGATAGATAGATAGATAGATACATGAAACAAGGGTAGATACAATGACAGAATGATAGATAGACAGATATATAGACAGACAGACAGACAGACAGACAGATAGATAGATAGATAGATAGATAGATAGATAGATAGATAGATAGATGATACAAGGGAAGATGGAACAATAGATAGATAGATAGATGATACAAGGGTAGATGGATGGATAGATAAATAGATGATACAAGGGTAGATAGATGATAGATATATAGATGATACAAGGGAAGATAGAACAACAGATAGATAGATAGATAGATAGATAGATAGATAGATAGATGATACAAGGGTAGATAGAACAACAGATAGATAGATAGATAGATAGATAGATAGATAGA
>JAHKKF010474995.1:0-12895 GCA_019740295.1 Labeo calbasu
CACCATGTGTCTAACATCCAGCAGCTCCATGATGTCATTATAGAGGATTTGAAGAGGATCCCAGCAACAACCTGTGCAGCTCTGGTGAATTCCATGCGTAGAATGATTAAGGCAGTGCTAGATAACAATGGTTTGACACAAAATATTGACACTTTGGACACAGTTTTGACAAGTTGACTTAGGGTGTACCCACTTTTGTTGTCAGCTGTTCTGACAATAATGGCTGTATGTTGAGTTATTTTTAGGGGACAGTAAATATACACTGCTATACAAGCTGCACATTGACTACTCTAAAATATATCCAAGTTTCATTTCTATAGTATTGTCCCTTGAGAAGATATACTAAAATGATTGCTGAAATGTGAGGGGTGTACTCACTTTTGTGAGATACTGTAAATGCTGTATGTCCATTTTGTACATTTCAGCTTCTATCCTTGTAAAAAAACTTTTCTTGTGTCTCTTTTGAAACACCTACTTAACACTTGGATCAAATTTTCAACAGTATCTGTGACAAGCTGTTGATTATCACAGAAAATTATTTTATAAAATCACAACCACAAGCTATTTACAGTACAACACTGTGAATGAATGCCTGGTAGCCGATCGTGTGTGAAATGACACATGGTTGTGTTATTGTAAATAACACCTTGCTCGGACTGACCCTGAATGGAGGTTAGTAAAGTAAAGTTGGTAAAGTGATTATGTCTTTCAAACAGAGTGTGTAACCTAGAAAATATGACTCGAAAGCAAACAGAACCTTGTTTTCAGCAGGTGGCTTTGTTTATCTGTGTTTATCCGTCATTTCACTGCTCATCTCCCTAATTCGGCTTTCCGCTCACGCATCGGTAAAAAAATACTCTGTCACTACTGTTGTCAAATAAACTCATAAATGACTCATTACTAAAATAAAGCAGAAAATATCTTCTGCCTGATCCACTGATTCTGTTTGTATTGTAAACACAGGCTTTCTGCCTCCATGAGTTTTAACCCTTGTAGCTTTGTGGTTCCATTAACCTTCATTTGTTATCAATACAAAAATTCCTCATTCGTGACCCATATTCACTATCACTTTGTTCAGGTTTCCGGCTTTACAAACAACATATCAACACCACAAGTAATCTGAACTTTAGCACATCATGCACGTTTAAGACATGTAGGTCAGAGTTGAGAGTGTACAGTAAGCCAAATGACAGCTGAGTGTAGAGACTCATGCTCTAGTAAGAAAGCAAGTCATTCACACTTTCATTGAAGCAGTGTTATGATCTGAGGTGAATAATGACTACTGACTCATGTACAAACTGAACATTTCCAGGCATGTGCCAGTACAGATTCCAGCTGTGAAAAGACGTAGTCTCTAACAAAATTCCTCACTAGACCCTTCCAGTTCTGGACCAATACCAAAGCCCATAATACCTAGACCAACACCAATATTAGACAATATTAGACCCAGACCCACATTAAGACATGCTAATTGTTTATGTCAAAAGGGTTTGGCTGACAACAACTTTTGGGAATCCCTGATGTCATTTGACCTGTTTTAAAAACTCTTTTACATTCAAACAGAAAGTACACTGTGGCATTTTGAATGTGTTTAGATGTTCCTGATTTCCTTTTGTTTGTTTGTTTTTCCAGTGCGACGGTTAAGTGTGGAGGTCAAGGTTCGTTGGCAGCATTTGTTGTGTATAAACAAACGACATGCGTGTTACATAATGCAAAATAACTACGCGGCTGTCGTCATTTAAACGAGATCAGGCAGAGCTCTCGGGGTGATTGCGTGTAAGGGATCCTCTCTCATCCCTGTGTGCATGTGTGCATGCTCACACACACCGAAGTCTAGACACCTGTTGCTGCACTATTGATGTGAACTCATGTATGTCAGTCACCATTAATCACACAGCGCTGAAAAAGGTGCATGATGGGATAGATAAACCGTCATGTGATAAATCTGCTTTGTCAACCTTTAAAATCATGCAGTACCACTGGAAATTGCGTTCTGTTTTTAAACAAGGAAAAGTGTTTGTTTTGAAACCAGTCACGCAGAAGCTGAGTGTACAAAATATGCAGATGGTTGTTAGTTTACTGGTGGTCAGTTGAACTGAATGCAGGCATGTTATGCAGGCACTTCTTTAGCAGTCAGCCTGTTTATGTCTCAGGTACCATACAAGTCAAATATTTTTTAACACCAAGATTTTTAATGTTCTTTTTTTTTTTTTTTTTTTAAAGAAGTCTCTTCTGTTTACCAAGTCTGCATTTATTTGATTTAAAGGAAAGCAAAAACAGTAAAATGCTGAAATATTTTTACTATTTAAAATAAATGTTTTCTATTTTAATATATTTTAAAAGCCTCATTACTCCAGTTATACGATCCTTCAGAAATCAGTCAAATAATCTGATTTGCTGCTCAAAAAAAAAACATTTATTATTATTACTATGTTGAAAACAGCCAAGTAGATTTTTTTTCAGGTTTCTTTGATGAATAGAAAGTTCAGAAGAACAGCATTTATCTAAAATTTAAATCTTTTGAAACATTACAAATGTCGTTATCGTCACTTTTGATAAATTTAAAGCATCCTTGCTAAATAAAAGTATTTGTTAAAAAAAAAAAACAGTTATACTGACTCCAAACTTTTGAATGGTATAGTGTACAGTATGTTACAAAAGCTTTATTTCAGATGCTGATCTTTGGATCTTTCTTTTTTTATTAAAAAATGTACTCAACTGTTTTGAATTTTGATAATAATAATAATAATAGTAAATGTTTCTTGAACAGCAAATCAGCATATTGATAATGATTTCTGAAGGATCATGTGACACTAAAGACTGGAGTAATGATGCTGAAAATTTAGCTTTGATCACAGGAATAAATTATACTTTAAAACATATTAAGATAAAAAAAACATTATTTTAAATAGTAAAATATTTAAAAATATTACTGTCTTTGCTGTACTTTGAATGCAGGGTTGGTGAGCAGAACAGACTTCTTTAACAAACATTAAAAATCTTCAATGGTACTGCAAACTGGTAATGTATAAAAGGCCATTTGTAAGAAAGTTTGAAAAAAAAACATTTGACATTAAAAGTCGCAATGACAAGATGTAAAACGTTGCTATTATAAACTCAATTACATAAAATCAAACAATAAAAGAAAATGTAAGAAGTCGTTGTGAGATGTAGAATCTCATTTTGTCATAAGTCACAAACTATGAAAAATAAAGTAGCAACTACAAGATCAAGAAACAATGTTGCAATTACCTCTATTATTATTTTGTTTTTCATTTTTAGTTTCAGTTTTTTCAGCATCCTTTAAAATGTTGGTAACATTTATAATTTGAACAAACCTTAAATATTATCATAGCTCAAATAATAATTTTGCAACTACTTTTTTGCCTGACAGGCAAGGGCTATTTTCCTTAGGGAAAACAAATCTAGTTTATTTACAATTTCTTTTCATGTGTTCAGTACCCTTTAACAGATAAAACTACAAAACTAGATGATAAGGCCCACACTTTCTGCACCATTTGTGAGAGAAAATCTGCAGAAATTTATGGAATAGATTATGCTAAACTGAGTTGTGAGTATAACACTGTTGGTATCTTTAAGCGTGATTATTTTTTAATTTAATATTACTAAAAAAACATTCATGGAAACAATGGATATTTAACTTTGTGGATGACTGGATAATTTAAGAGTGCAGATTGTACTAATGGTGAGTCAGCTTCACCTTCTGTGACTTCAGCATTCCAGAATATTCTACTGGGATTTAACCCTGGAGTTAAAGAAGATTCAATACATTCTCCATCACGCCATTGACTTTGGGAGGAGTGACAGCAGATATTGACTTTGAGCTTTGCTGTACAAATACATGCGTGACTCTGCCCTCTGAAGCCTCTGATCCTTCAAGCTGAAACGGACACTAAAGTCACACCAAATCTCCCTGGAGAGGGATGCGAAGGGACTCTGAGGTCAAACTAACCATCTCTGGAGCGGGATACAGCGATAAGGCTTGGCCGTCTCAGACGAAACCAACGTTCGGACGGAACTGTGGCCTACGACATCATCGGCAGTGATGAATAAAACATGCTATGAGCGTGTCGACGCAGCATTGACTGCATTATTCATGTTGCTGCTGCTGTGTGAGTGTGTGATGCAGGGATAAGGTGTGGCTGAGATGCAGCATTAGAAGAAACTATAATTTGGTGCTATAAAAGATGCCTTAGTTGTCTTTCTTTTAAAAGTGACTCTCACCCTCATTTTTACAACTTACCTGTTGGTTAGCTTGACCGGCCATTTAAATTTCTGACTTTTCTAGACTTTTCCACACTCACTTTCATTCTCCCAAACCTCAGTAAATAAAATAAAATAAAATAAAATAAAATAAAATAAAATAAAATAAAATAAAATAAAATAAAATAAAATAATAAAAAGGGCCAACGTCAACACCAACTCTGATTTCATTTGATTCTATCTGATTTTATTAGCGCAGGGTTTCCCAACTTAGGGCTCATGAGGGATATGCAGGGGGTTTGTAAAATGATGAAAAGCTAATAATTAATTAAACAATGAAAATTTAAAATTAACATAAATAATTTGAATTGGACTACACTCAGGCAGCAAACTCACAATCATAATTTTAAATATATGACTGCTCACACTAGCTACTTGTATAGCAATACCTTAAGAAACAGTCAGCTGATTACACTATATTCATCCATCCTATATTTCACACATGGTTGTTTTAGCAGCGTTAATTAAAATGTTTAAGATGTAATATCACATAAGACCAAGTGAGGAAAGCTCTAGTGGCAACTGGCACTATAATGTAAATGACAGAATATTAGTGCTGAGTTGCAAGTCCCTATGTGACTTATGAAGATTTCACACTGGCGTGGAAAGCATCAGTGGTATTTGTGTGTTACTCAGCTGAGTGCCTGAATGTATATGTAAGCACTGAATCAGTGTTTTCCAGACTCCCGCCTCCAAATAGGCCAGACAGAGAGACAGAGAGAGACATATATAAAGAGTAAAGAGAAAGAGAATGAACAAAGTTGGTGCGACTACTCCACCTGCAGGCCCTAAATGTATATTTAGGTAAACATATATTTGTGGGGAACTGAATCACAAACCTAAGATGTTGACATGATTATAAAAATAAAAAAATAAAACAATGATAGTGAAGTGCAACTTACATGTAGCATTGGCCCTTCCTTTAGTCGGTGTAGTCAAGCTTCTCACAATAAAATGATATGATACCTGCTTCTGATTGGTCATTCTATGTTCAAATATTTTTTTTTGTTGAAGCAGTAACTATATAATTGACCATCATCCCAAGCAGCTAATTTCCTTCATTGCTGTGCTAGTTTGAATCATTCAATATTTCAGTGTATCTCCATTCCAAGTCTGTTAAATACCCATCAAAATCATACATTACCGTTCAAAATGTATCACATAAATAGCACTGCAGCACTGGAAAACATAAGACTCAGTAACACTTTAGAATAGGGAACACTTATTCACGATTAACTATGACTTTTCCCTCAATAAATTCCTAATTTTCTGCTATAGTTGGTGAGGTAGTTGTTAAGTTTAGGTATTGGGTAGGATTAGGGATGTAGAATAAGGTCATGTAGAATAAGGCATTAATATGTGCTTAATTAGTACTAATAAATGGCTAACATTCTAGTAATATACATGCTAATAAACAACTAGTTAAGAAACTGTAAAATAAAGTGTTACCGACTCTTCTTCAAAAACATAAATCATGTTGAACCTAAACTTTTGAATGGTAGCATATCCAATCAGCATATTCGAAATCGCAAAGTAAACTCATGGAGGTGGAAAGACCCCTTTGCATCACAACAATAATACAACCCCATTTCCAGAAAAGTTGGGACGTTTCGTGAATGCCATAAAATCAAGAATATGTTATCTGTTCATTCTCTTTAAATGTTATTTAATTGGCTAAAGTATAAAGAAAAAAATTTCAGTGGCCAACTTTTAATTTTATTTTGTAAATAACCAAATTATGATTTTCCTGGCTGCAACACACTCCAAAAAAGTTGGGACAGAGGCAAAATAATAGTGAAAAGGTTATAGAATATCCAAATTAAATCCAAATTTGAAACAGTCCACAGTAAGCAGGTGAAATGGAAACAGGTGAGGATATCATGTTTGGGTATAATAGGAGCACTTCAGTCTTTGCAAGTGAAGTTGGATCATGTCTCATCAATTTGTGCCAAATTTCATGACAAAAGTGTCAAACATCAAAAATCACATTTTTTTAATAGAAAATTACAAAGAATTTAGTCTTTCACCAAATACCTCACATAATATTGTGAAAAGATTCACAGAATCCAGAGAAATATCAGTCTGTGTAGGGCAAGGCAAGACACATCAGGTGAATGTGGATGACCTTTGAGCCCTCAGATGGCTTTGCATAGGAAACATCATGCTGCGGTGTTAAATATAGCCACATGGGCTCAGGAGTACTTCGGAAAACTGCTGTCACTCAACACATTCTGCAGCTGCATTAATAAATGCAACCTGAATTTACTCTACGCTTTCTCCTAGTTACTCTAGGAGAAAGCTATACTGTACATACTGTACATCAATTCTATGCAGTGATGAAATGGGGTTCTCTGGGCCAGAGCTCATCTCAGATAGTCAAAAAGACTATGTGTGCTGTAGTTCACGTTTCAGCTTGTTTCTGGGAAAAACGGACGTTGAGTTCTCAGTACCAAAGACCAAAGGGACCATCCAGACCTTCATCAATGACCGATGCAAATGCAAATGACTGCCACGGTATGGGGGTGCAGCAGAGCAAACGGCATTGGTGACTGGAATATGTGTGAAGGTACCATTGAAATGGAGGCATGTACTGGGATTGTACAGACACATATGACATTAAGATGACATCTTTCATGGGAAGTCCATGGTTATTAGATCAAGACAATGCCAGGTCTCATTCCGCATGCTACAACAGCGTAGTTTTGTAGACACAGACTGAATGTGCTAGACTATCTGTCTCCTATTGAAAATGTATGACCAGTCATGAAAAGGAAAATCAGACAATGATAATCACAGACTGCTGAGCATCTGAAGTTTTTTATCAAACCAGACTGGACAACAATTTTGTTTGCAAAACTTGAAGTATTAGTATCCTCAATCCCAAACAATTAAACATTGTAATTAAAAGGAAAGTTGATGTGGCACAGTGTTAAACATGCCTCTGAAAATATCAGAATTCTTTTCTTTGTACTTTAGTTAATTAAATAAATGTTATTAATAAAATAATATAAATAAAAGTTCTCTCTAAAGTTCTGAACAGATGCCATATACTTGATTTTATGGTATTTCACGAAATGTCCCAACTTTTCTGGAATTAAGGTTGTTAATTGACTGTTAATTGTCTAAAAAAATTCACAGAAACCTTTCAGAGTGCAACTATTACACATTTCATGCTAGTCTTCATGCATGCTACTCTGAGACTGGCCTACTTTATATTGTATATACCAAGGAGGTTGAGGAGCCAAGAAAATGGCTTGCATGCGGATCAGGGAAGGCCTTTTGTCTCATTTTTTAGTCAGATTAATCAAAATACCAGCTAAATAAGTGAGAGAATTACTACAAGCGTGTGTCTTAAAGTAACATGATAATGCAAACTAGAGATTCACAAGTACAAGCTGCAGTGTTGCGTTCAAAATTCGAGAGAATTCTAGAGTTTATCAATGAATAGTTGCTTCATCGGTTTGTTAGACCACAGGTTTGCGAAGGCTTGCAGAAACCTCAGAGCATGATTGCATGATAAAGTACATGAATGGGCTAAAGTGATATTTCATAATACACACAAAGGAACCGTAAGGTGGAAGTGTGTTATCATTTAGGCTTGAATTTCACAATTCACTGTCTTTTAATAATTGTACATACGATTAAACTATGCTTGCGCTTCACTTTTCACTTTTTGAAGCCCCCTCCCTCACTTTTTTTGAATGATACAGTTCCTTTTCACACTTCCCCCCTGTGGTCTAACATCCTCTTTTCTGATAGAAACTGTTAACTTAACAGGACACAGAGCCAGTAGTGAGACAACCACCAAACAGGAAGGCCCATCCACAAGCCAGACCCTCTCCGGCTTTAGGGAGCTGGCTTTTCTCTGATTTCACACATCCATCATTACCTACAGTGGCCCATTCATGAAATCGGACGTGACTAAGATCCAAAATGGCCGCTCCAGTGCCACAAGACACAGTTTGCACAGTCATCAAGGGTTCTCCCAAAGATTTATATGCTTTGACAGACAAGTAACTGTCACAGCCTTCTTTCGAACCACAGTGTGAAGAAATACTCAGGCTTTTACCCACGTTTCAAGCCACCCCTGTAACATCCATGCACTGAAGAAACAACTTTAACATATAACTTTAACAACAGCTTGCATTAAATCAGGGGTCTCAAACAAAAATTACATAGGTAGCAAAACAAACAAAAATAGAATTTTATAGTTCAGTTGCAGTTATTGAAAGAAGGACATACCTTTTCAGAGTTAACAGTCTCATCTATCCTTCATTCCCTGCATGCTGCTTATGTGACAATTGAAGGTTGATTTCCTTGAGAACTGCAATTTTCTCTAGCCAGATCTGGCAGGTGTCTATAAAACGAGACCAGAAATACAGAAATATCATGATCTGATATTATAGTTAGTCTATAAAATGACTAAACATGCATAACACAAATCATGCGTTACTACTGTAAAGCTGAACCCTGCATGCAAAGCAGATTGCATTGATGGTCGCTGGTTGGATGCAGGTTGCTTGCTGTTGTCACGCAAGTTACAATTGCACATTTCATTTGTCTGTTTTAAAATTAAAATTCGTTAACCTAAATTTTCAGATCTAGTTCTTATATTAAACTCCATGATCTGATCATTCAAAAGCTCAGCTTATCAGTAATAATAAATTGAATTTCAAATAACGCCACCATACCATAAGACTTCAGAAGATTTGGAATATTGAGTTGAATGGATCACAATTTATACAGTACTTATTTATTTATTTATTTATTTATTACCTTGAATCCTTAAGTTGCGTTAATATTTATTTAATGGAAAGGAGTGACCAGTATGTTCTTCAAAAGTAATTCACAGGCCAAAGGCCAGTTTACACCAAGAATTATTACTATAAAGATAATAACTCTATACTATATTATTAATGTCCACAACAGCTGCCAAATTAAATGCTCAAGCTTTTTTAAAAAGTCATGTGGATTCACATTGGTTATCAATATTTTTATCATTCATCAGCTGGAAAAAATCGTTCTGAGAGTGATTCCAACAGTATTGTTATTTTGTGTGTCATTACTGTTATAATTGTGGCTTGTATTTCCTTATTCTAATAATAATAATAATCATTATAGTTGAGACCCCTACATTAAACAAATAACAGTGTCACGTTTGTCAAATACAATTAGGTTGTCAAATACAGTAGCAGCTTCCACTGCATATGAATTCATGACCCACATTTTTAACAGCAATTACTTATGTAATTACTGCAGGTTTTATGAACTTCATAACTGCACTGTACTAGCTACAGTAATGCTAGAGATCTGTAGTCTTTTATCACACCTGGCTAACTCAGTGACAGGAAGTGTCTGGGTGGGTCTGATTTGTGCTGTGTCACAGCTCCCAAATTTTTTCTTTAAACATAGGCCTCTACAAGATGATTAGATTACAGGCCACGATCAGAGCATGACCACTTATTTTTCCTTAACTAAATGACAAACTGGATGGGAGTAGAAGCAGCAGCACAGAATACATAAATTCTCAGGGTTGTGGATGAGAGACATCCGTGACCCATGAAAGGGATGGAGATGGTTTAGCCCTCTCATTGCATCTAAATCAACATGGCACACATGAACACACACCCCTGTTAACAAGTTGGCGGGGCGTTTGTGTGCGCGCTGACAGCTGGTGTGAAAAAGGCATGTGAGGTCAGGCAGAGTTGAGCTGAGACTGGTTGAGCCAGGCCAGGTTCTGAAAGATCACTCATGTGAGGACGTTTTGGGCTGGTCTTTGAAGTCTTTGAAGAAAACTCATACTTGTGTAAGATAGATGGTGGGAAAGATCTAAGGTTCATCCTCTGTTCCCTGAAGAGGGAAGAAAACATGTTATTGGACTCACTGGGAAGAGATCTTCACTAACTAGTCAGTCTGTGATTGACTCTCCATTGCCATTTAACTTATCGATTGGTTTATAAGTGCCTCAATTAAATCCCAGTTAGTATTATTCATATTCAGCTACCGACCTTTAGCAGAATGAAAAATAATAAAGTGTGGAAGTGTTTAACACTTTTATGACCTTCTGGAGGACAAAAGGAATGTGATTAGAGGCCTTAAGGAAGCTGTGAGGTATATCAGCTGTCTGTCGAAAGCCCACACGCACTGTCATTTTGGAAACTTTTCCTGCTTCCCTAGACAGAGATAATGATGTAGTACTGTACCTGAGCTGTAATTAGTCTGGCCACCTCATTAACTGACAAAAAGTTAAGCTAAAGAGAGGTGCAGTAGCAGATACACTGATCAACAAAAGCATACACAATCGCTGACCAAAACAATCCCACTCAATGGATTACGCTAAATCAGTATAGATGCTACATTTAATTTGACACAAACAAGGCTATAAAGGATGGATGTACAATATTTACAATTCAGAAGGTATATACACCTTGGTGTCAGTAGTTTATCAACAACACATTATCATTTTCTCAGGTGTCTGAAAACCCTAAAATTAACTGTTTACGACTTACTGAACGTAAGCTACTTCTCATAGCTTTATTTTTATGTCCACCAATGGCGAAGTGTGTTTTCTTTTTGTGCCACATCCATCATCAATGATTGTTTTTAAAATGGTAACAGTGTTATGGTTTAACTGGTGACCATGTTATCTGGTTACCAATTTTCTGGTTCAGGTCCGCTCCAGACGTGATGGAACGACCGCGGCAGATTCGCCGATTCTCAAAGCACAAACTGACTTGATATTAAGCTGTCTAATAAACGCACACTTGCTCATTACATGATTTTGGTATTCTTGTAAAGGTTACAAATTATTGGTATGTGGCCCGTAGCGGCTGAAGTACGGAAAATAAACAAAAAGGCCTGTTTGGCACGGGTTTCGAACACGCGCAATAAACAGCCAAGCTGTGCTACAGTAACAAACAGTGACAGAACTGCACTAATTCAGCCGTGGACTTCCGGATTCAAGTAGGATTTTACTCTCGGTGTGACATTATGCAGCTGGCTGAATCAAGGTAATGTGCCCGTGTTAACTTGTGACCTGTGTTTACCTGTTATGAAAATGAATATTATCCACCTTATTTTTCAGTGCGGAAGTAAGCTGTTTGCTGGTAATGTGTTAGACGTCCAGTTCATAATCCACCATAGGGAAATAACAAGAAGAATATCGAAGTGCAGTAAACGGTAAAACAGTTTGCACTACAAACCAGTGTGTTCATAATTAAGTAATACATTAAAATAATATGGTAAGACACGCCAGTTTGCAATATTAAGCAGCTAAACGAACTTTTTGTGCAGCTAAAATTAGCTGCAAGTGGAAGCCAGACACAAAAAAATTACAAATGGCTGCACCCACTCTTATGGGAAAAATAAGGTGGATAGTGAAAGTATTTTACATTTTATGGTTTATTATGGAGTCTCAGACAACTGTAAATTTGTGGCTACTGTGGTTTAATTACAAACGTTATCTTAAACTATTTACTACAGTAACAAACATGGTACATTTTCTACAGAGACTAGCTGATGTCTCGTTTGATTAATATAAAAACTTGATGTTCTTTCCACGTAGTTCTCATTGTTTTTCTCGTAGAAATACTTGGGAGACTTGCGACCTGATTTCTTGATTGTAGTGAATGAAATGTAACGTTAAATTCTAGTTGAAACGCTGCTGAGAAATGTTACTTTATAAATGTGTTAACTTGTGATTTCTGTTCAATAGCTGGTATTTTTTTATCATAACATTATATAAAATATAGCCTTTTCTGTAGTCGAAAAGCTGCATATAAATGCTACACTTTGTGAACGTGTTACTTTGTGACTTGCCTTCACTAGCAGAATAATATTTAAAGTATGAAATATAAACGTTTTCTGCTTGTGCATATATTCGCAGTCAACATATAGGCTAAATGATCGCACAGTTTAATCATACGAAAATGAAAGAACTAAAAAAAAAATACACAATATCAGCTTGACATGGGGTTCGAACCCATATAAAACAGCACATAGTATTATATGACTATACTATAGTATATGGCTGTATTATACTATTACTGTAGTAATATAGTTTAACAATAGTGTTTGTAATTAAACCACAGTAGCCACAAATTTACAGTTGTCTGAGACTCCACCATAAACTATAAAATGTCAAATATTTTTACTATAACAAGTAAACACAGATCACAAGTTAAAGAGGTCATCTGACGCAAAGTTCACTTTTACATGTTGTTTGAACGTGTGTTGGCAGTAGGGGTGCAACGGTTCTCGGTAAAAACCCGAACCGTCCCGTTCTCCTCCCACGGTTCGGTGCGCACCAGGACTGCCGTTCAACTTTAATCTGACAACGCATCAGTAATATGTTTTATATAACAACACGTAAAACAAACAGGGTTCGGCTAATGTGTGTTTCTGTTGATGGATGCGCATTCTGGCTTACCAATACGTTACAACAACAGCGATTAAATAAAAAACGTGGACAAACCATTCTTGTTCAATGCGAGTGCCGTATGCTGGAATATGAGCAGTCATTTATTCCGTCATCTCGCCGGTGCTGATAGCGCTCGTGTGCAGGTGAGACCTGAACAGCACACATTGCTATCTTGATTTCAACTAAACTCAT
>JAHKKF010475003.1:0-27996 GCA_019740295.1 Labeo calbasu
ATGAATCAGTCCCCTGTACTCGTGTAGGTGAGGAAAAAGCAAGGGCAACCCACCTTATCCACCCTGCCGCAACTCAACACTGCATCTCTGCCTGCTTCGCTCCCATCACACAGAGCTATCACTTTCAACACCTACCTGCTCCTGTGCATGGATCTACAGAAGCATCCACTTATGTGGGCTGAAAAAACACACACCTTTCACACCCGTCGCCACTTTAACTGCCAGAGAGCCGAATACAGGGCAGGCACTCAGCATACCTCCACAAATACCCAGGCCCACAGCGGAATCGTGGTAAAGCAGCTCTAAGTTCCACAACGTACTCTACACAAGCACATGGACACGAATCTAGCTATTCATACGCAGGATGTCTTCTACAGCGAGTGTTAATTTTTACACACAGATTTGTTTTATGATCAAAGAAAAGTTATATTTAATCAATATTTCATCATGCCACATTTACTAATTTTATTCAGACCTACTATCAAACTAAAACAATGTCTAATTTTAGCCAAAAAGTTCTCATCACTTTTATCAATGTTTTTTTTAATAAAATGGTTTCATAATAATGAAATTGCAATTTATTTGACGTTAAACTATAACCATGCCACATAATTGTCACTACCTACCTGAACTGCAACAACATATGAAGAGTTCAGATGCAAAATCCTCTAAATCCATCTGACGTTTTTCTTTAAAATTAGCATTTCTTTCTGGCTACTTTGTATAGGTTTTTATGTACGTACTGGTATTTCTGATTGGGCTGAAGCTGGAATTTAGCAAGTTTGAAGTAAAAATATTTGATGGACATATACTATGTGTCAGGAGCATTCACTCAGTATCATTATCTCATTTTTGACCGAGATGGCTTTTAGCTGGTTTTGCATCTGAACTCTATATATATAGACTTTCGAAGGTAACTCTATTGTTCGCTTGAGTACTGTGGTTTGTTATGCGTTATGTATGTGCAACCGGAGTGCACACATTCATTGGCCAAGCATTCACGTATGCATTTGTGTATTTGTGTAGAGTATTTTTTTCTGGCCTAAAGCCATACACAAATGTGCATGTGGTGTGTGCACAGTCACACACACATACAAGACCCCCTTTTGATCCAACCCCTATTTCTACTATTAAATTTGGCAGTGCTCTTAATACAAAATTAATGCATTAAAACAGATGACTATCCAGTGGCTAAATAGCTATCAATTTCTCCCAGAGCTGACGAATTCCCACTGTGAGTGAGCCAGAGAGTGTCTGAATGTGTATTGCTTTGTAATTATCCCAATGATTCTCGGCACTTAGTGGCGAGGCCTGGTGATTTCCACTCGTACTCGCTCACACACATCCACGTCTGCTTTTCATAGTGTATCATGGTGGGGACTTTCCATTCACTTCTATTGTTTTAGTAGAGAGCTAATTTATTTTTTAGACCTACCTCAACCCTCAACACAAACCATTTTGCATTTTCATTATGTTTCCTCATAGGGAAATGTGTGGTTGGTCTCCACAATATAGGTAATTTTAGCATTTACTGTCCTTGTGGAAACATTTAGAGTCCTCACATTGCAGGTAAAAGCTGATATGCACACATGCTTACTGTCTGATACTGATACCAGAGACAGAAAAATGACAGAAACTGGACTAAAGCCCAATCTAAGCCAAAATGCTTAAAAATCACTGGCTGCTTAATGCCAGGCTATGTATCCATTGATATCATGATGCTATGGGGTCACACCAGTGCCTTAAGGGCAGCAAACTAAACTGGATTCAGCCATATGTCATCCTGATGGATACAGTCAAGTGCGTTGACACCTTTGTAACTGGCCTAATGATGTCACTGGTTAAATAATAGCCAATGAGATCACTTCTCCGCATCCTGAGAAGAGACAAAGGGATTTGCCTAATGGGCAGAAAAACCCAAGCAGAGATGAGACGGGAAGCTGCACCCTTTCTCATATCTCACTCTCTGTGTATATGTGTGTGTATATATGTATATTTGAGTGGGTTTACTTAGCTGTACAAAACGGACTAAACTGTCCCAAAAAAGTTGGTAAAATCGAGCAAAACCTTATTAATGAAAAAACACACAGATACATGCATAGTATATATGTGTATATGATTTTTATATGATAAAATCAAATATATATGCTTTTTCAACAGTGTTATGCAGTGTTTTAATGGTACGCGGCAGCAGCGTGAATGAGTTTGTCCTTTGATTTACCTCTTTCACTTCTCTAATTCTCTTTTGCTTTATCTCGTTTCTCACTTTGCAACAGTTGTGGAAGGAGTAGCAGAACCGCGACCACAGAAGCTGCGCTCGATGCCAAGTTCAGCGGCTGGTTCAAATTAGCCACTGCGAGCGGCGACATGCCCAGACGCTATGCTGTGGCTGGAGAGACGGCACGTACCCACCCCTTAACTGCATACCTACCACTTCCTGCACCTCTCTCACTCTCTGCTACGTTTTCAGGATCGCTTTGCTCCGTTCTCCTGGAATAGCCATTCTACCGCTTCCCAGAGGAACATTTTATTGCTCAGATGTTGCTCTTTCATAGCTCAGGAGTTAATGGAGTTCTGCGTGATGTTTTATTCAAGAATCAACTTTGTTTCTGATGTTTCTCCTAAAAAGGAGAAACAGACACAGACGCAAATGAGGGAACTGTTGGCAATGCGAGAGTATAGGTCCATAATGAAATAAAACGAAATAACGTAGATAGCAAACTTCAGATAATTTGGAGAAATTTGATTCGAAATTGAGATCTTTGATGATTTTAATTGAGATCGCATTAAAATCTCTGGCTCTTAAATGAAAGACTTTGCTATCTTGGCCAATCTGAGAACAATTTGTGACATTGTTCTCACACTGACTGAGCAGAAAAGTCAATCTCCATTTAATCTGTCTACGAGATACAATTGAGACATTAAAGCAATCTTGTTTGTGATTTATCTTTCCTAAAGTTTACCAAGTTATTACAAGTCATGTTCCAGACGTGACACAGTGATTTAAACGAGTTCGGTACGAATGGCTGTGCTGAGTCTGTGATTCGGTTCTCTGTCATAGATTAGGCAGCTGTGGATGGAATACTGTACATGTGCACTGAGAAAGAACAAGGGTGAAAAACAGAGAAACGGAGGCCCTAAAAACAACCTTCTCCAGCAGCTTATACCACCCCAGTGCACTTTAACAGTAAATAAAGCAATAATTATTGAATTCCTTTGGAATAAATAAGCAGCTAGAAAGTAAACAATAGGAACATAATTGTAGAAAGAAGGCAATCAATGCCTGCAGTCATTTAGCTTGTGTTGATTATGCGTACGCTCGTTTGTGTATGTTTCTTTGTGTCTTTGAGTAAAAAGCAATAGCGGTTAGAGGGAGGGTGTAGTGACAAGCAGTTAAATAATACCCTCTCGCATACACCGGCGCAAAACAAGCATAGGGTAATCCTTCCTCCAGTAATGCCCCTGCATTTCCAAACAATGGTTCTCAATCAGCTGATCAATGTGTCCACATAATTCATTGGGTGAATCGGTCTGGGTGAAGGAGGAGGAGAGCAAGGGAACTCTATAGAAGGGATCGTGGCGGTGAAGCTATCGATACCCAGATAGGTGATAATACGGCTGTGGCGATGCCCTCCGAGGCCTTTATACACGCATAATGTATTAGCATTTTAAGTCAAAATAAACACATTTTACTTGTACAACGAGCCGAGCCGCATTTTTACGTAAGTGACTCAGAGATCAAGCAGGAAATTAAGTTTAATCCAGGGTTGGGTAAAAGAAAAGAGTTGCAAAACTATATTAATCGCTAGACGTCGCCTTCCACCGTGAAGAGCTAATTAACAGCTTAGCCTCCCGTTGTTTTTATGAATGCAAGCCCTGTAGCGCCAAGCCGCATCCAGCCCCGTAGTACAATAACTCTGCCTGCAGGAGGCGACAGCTGTGTGGAGCTCTAGGGGCAACACACACAGCTGTTCCAACTGTCCCTAGACATCTGCGGCCGCCTGGTGCCATCTGGAAATTTAGGAGGGCAGTTTAGGACCTGTACGGATCCTCCTACCCCCGCAACCTCCAGCACGCTTCCCATAACTAACCCTCCATTTTGGTAAGAGACGGTATTGCTAATTATTAGGACGGGACAGTGAAAGAATTCTGTGTATGTCTCGGGGCATGCAGACAGGAGACAGACACGATCAATCGAGAGACATTCAGAGGTACTTAGACCGTTCAATGCTGTCTTATTTGTTATATTAGCTGAAAACACATGACTTGTTCTGGTGATCTAGCAAGAATAGAATGATTTGTGAGGGAAAAAAACACACACCTGCAAAAGAAATCACTGCGTCTCTTTCACAAAGACAAATATGAAAAAGAAAACTCTGCTGCAGATACAGAATGAGTCATCTTGTATTTCGGAGTATAGTAAGTGTAACACAACATTGCAGCCACTATTACAAAAACTCACTGGACTTTACTGAATCTGAGTGGTGGCACAAGTTAGAAGCGGCTGGGTGAAAAATGGGTCAAAAAGGAACTGCATTACTGCATTTTTGTTTAAAACGACAAACATCAAACTCTTCGTCCTCTTACGTCTGTAACAGGAGTCAGGGCAAAGCTAAAGTATGGGAGAATCCTGAATGATGATCATCATCACGGTTAATAGTTGGCAAACCCTTACCAATAACCCACAAGTTATCAAATACCCAAATCCAACCCAAGTGAACAATCCCTTAGACTAAAAAAGCATAGACGTGATGAAAAGGACACCCCACAGTATTAACTTCTCAGGTTTGTATTATCTAGCTTTCACCTCCAGCGTTCCTTGTTAGTCTGCGTGAATATTTCATTACCACATAATTGGTTGATGCTTCAGGCTAGGTTATGAGGCGGTAAGAATGCTCCCCTCTTCCTTGTTCTCTTTTCTAAAATTCACAAAGGGCAGTCTGGAGTCGGCGGCATGGTGTGTTTGAACTGGTCTCCGATGAGGAAATGTTTGAGTTGCCAGGCTCTGCCCCCCTCTCATCTGCCCGGCTTCACCTTCACCCACAGGACTGGCGTAATGAGAGGGCCTGATCGTGGCCCGGTGCCAGAGTAAATATTTAAGCTCAGCTTAAAGGGCCTGGCTTTTATTAGCTGCGTTGGGCCTACAATGGCGCAACAGGCCCTAAGAGTTCTCACCTTCTTAACATGCAAATGAATAAGCGGGGGCGGGCTGGGGGTGGTTACGTTGGAAAGCTTATTTGCATAGCACATACGCATTCTGAGTGTCTGAGGGCAATGTAGTGGTAACACAAACTTTGAGCACCTATCCATTTCTAGTGGCTCTCTCCCTCTGCTTCTAAAGATATACTTTGTTTGCCTTTACTCAATTGCTTTGACTTCTGCTAACTGCATAAAGAGTTTTGAAGTCCCAACAGCCTCGAAAAGGGAGCTGTATTGCACTTGTCTCTTCATCTGAGAAAATGAACTTGTTAATTAGTGTCATTAACCAAAACATACAGTGCCTCTATATTGTGAGAAACATATGGTGTGCAATCTGCTTTTCATAAACCACAGTTCTAGCTTGGACTGGATGTTATTGTTATTAATAATGTCTCAGTTTCAGTCATATTTTGAATACACAACATGCTATGCAGGTTTACACAAGTATAAATTGTCTATATTATCAGAATGTGTAGCATCTTAAAAAAAATATATAAAAAATAAATTAAAATTCTACTCCCCTGAAGCGTTGTATGTTTTGCCCTTCAGCAAGACATGAATTTGAAACAAGCACTTTTTAAACCCTAGCCTATGCCGAGAGAAGCCTGAGCACTTGTGTTGAAACGTAGTGGAGGTCTTTAGGAGAAGCTCACCTGTCCATCCCATGATCTCGCTCTTCTTTCTTTAAGCAAAATACACACGGGTGCTAAAAGCACAGAAAGCTTTATGGGACCCGTCAACAGCGCCGACTCATTAGCTTGCAAAGAAAAGAAGAAATACAACTTCACTTTCCATAAAAAAGAAACAAAGTGCTCATTGATCAGAGTGATCAATAGTGGATCGATAACCTAAGCCCTCATCATTCCAAGTCCAGCATAATTACAGCTGAGATATGGTCGTTATCACTAAAATCAAAAAAGGTGCAGGTCTAATTGGAAGCAGTTCCATTGCTTTGGTGTTGCTGTACAAATACTGTACAGGGCCCTCTGCATGCGAGTCCCAAAATAACCTGCTCACGCCATCAGTCCCCGTGTCACTGTAGAGGTTGCGACGACGGCTGCCCATTTGGAGGCATTTAATTTCGGGCACTGCTACTGTGTCAGCAGAGCAAAGCTTTGTATCGCTCTTAATGCAAATTGAACGTTAGTTATAGGATCGCACTAAGCCACCAACGTGACTCCTTTAATGTATTAAATGTTGTGGAAGAGTGCCCTCCTTATGAGATTTGCAGCCAGTTTAGGTGCTAGCAAAAATAAATAGCTCTTACTCACTGAAGTGTCAAAGGAAGAGCAGAGGTCCTTCAAAGTGATCAAGTGTGGCAAGACGGCATTAGTCGGCCCCAAATCCGACCCCGTTTCGATTTTGAACTCACTGAGCATGCAGGTGCAGGGTGACGGCAGCGCAGCGCAGCGTGCAAAGCGTTAACAGGTAGCGCACAACTGGGCCTGAGCATGCCGCTAACAGAGAGGCCCTCACTCCTCCTCCGGCTCGAGTTTCTGTGTCACTTCACTTTGCACTGCATGTGCGATGAGCGGCTGGAGGCATAAGTGCACTTGGCAATGGCGCTACGAGAGAAGTGTATACAGTTTCTAAACCGGCTCCGTGTCTCTCGCTCTCGCCTTCTCCCTCCCCTGCATTCTCCACCAAAGCGCCGGGAGCGCCATGCTTGTAAAAGTAACCACAGCTCTTTAAGAGGCTCATGTATTTACAAACGGAGGTATGTCGAAATCAAAGGCATTACCACATGACATAACACATCAAGCAGCCAGCGGATAGAGAATTTATAGGGCGGATTCGAACATGGGTGGTGCGCCCAGGAACTATGCCATTGTTTGATCATGCACAGCCACAAGCAAGTACAACTCACTCACCTATGACAGGTTCCGAGTTCACTGGTTCATTGGCGCCAACCCCCACCTTTCGCTGCCCTGCTCTCAGTCAGGTGGTTACAGGTGCAGAGTGCTATTGTGTTCTACTTCCTGTTGTTCCACCACTTGCCAATTTGTCCTCGCATGCTGCTTTTTGAACGTAAGGCTCTGTCTGGTTATGTAAGCCTAGTACATGAGCTGTTCTCACTCCTCATCGTGCACCTCTTGTGAAGTACAGCAGTTAAATCTGTTGTGCTCTGTCCTGGTTGGATCCAAAGGATCGTTCTCTCTCTCTTTTCCTCCCTCCCCCTCTTTCCCTCTGTTGCTGTTCTGTCTAATCTCACCTCAGTTTTTATTTCGCCCGCCTTCATCTGCAGAGGACTAAAAATACATGATAAATGGTACATGATATTTTAAAGTCTTATCTCTTATCTGTTCTTACAAGGGAATAATAGGGTAGTTAATCCTGAAGATCTCCCTCAAATTGATTAATCAGCACATACGGACAATCAAATAAATGATTAATATTCCCCAGACCTGCGGTCGGACAGTTACCCCCCAAAGCATCAGTAATAATTCAGTAACCCTTCCCAGACCAAAGCCGCGTCTGCCTGCTCAGCGGCAGCTCTCTGATGCGGTGGGAGATCTTTGAAGTTGGTGCATAACAAACTCTCAGTGCTCTGCGCGTGGCTCTACCTGTAGATTAGAGCACAACTGCTGGCCAGGCCAGAAAAACATTGCAGCTCGGTACTAATGGAGCCGAATGCAGGTAAAAAACGTAGCTACACATCCTCTAATGTGTGCACCGTGACTCCCGACAGATGTTTGGCAATTTCTATCAGCCTTTTTTGAGACAGCAGGTTTTTAGAAACCAGTTTGTCGAGACTGAGGCTAATTTGTCAAAATGATGTTGTGGTAAAAGCAAACAGCGAGCAGTACTGTTACAGTACACGAGACAGCCCTGGAGAAAAGCAACATTACTTAAAATAACTTGAATGTTACATAAGGGGGTCGTGTAGAAATATGTCCAGCTTGCTGTCCGTGTGTCACCCTGGTTTTCTATTCGACTTGGACAGATGTCTTCAGACAGCCTGTTTAGCAGCGTCTCTCCCTGCGCTCGTACCCGGGGCACACCCTGTCCTGGTGATGGATTCCCTGTTTATTCAGCTATTTTTAGGACAAAAGGAGAAGATCTCCATGGAGAATGGTTCTCTTTCTCTACCATTACTGAGTTCGCTAACCCTCCCACAGGGGTCAACAAACAGCCCTCCTCCCCAAGCCGACCGCATCTGCCGGCCTGCGCACTTATTAATGTGTGAGCGGCCCGGGACTGGACACCCCTCGTCCGCGCATGCGTGCGTCCGTACAAACATATGTTTACGTGTCACAGCTTTACCATGTGGTCCGGCATTAGCAGTCCCACGCTAGTAGTGACCCTTAATCGCCTACCCCCACCTTGGCCTTTGTGTAGGTCGCCTGCCTGGCTGGCTAGGGAAGCACGTGCAGCTGTCTGCTGTCCTCTTCTCGGACACGCTGTCTCTGGCGTCCGCGCTCCTGCTTCCGAACGGGGCTATACATAACATCACACCGCATACTTCGAAACCTGACCAGCACCTGCATTCTGCCACTCAACCTGGCTATGCAGTTTCATTAGCACAAAGACACGGTATTAAACTAATCCATGTGTCTCTCGCGCTGTGGCCGGAGCCCCGTACAGCCTCAGCAGGGGCACCATTAGCCTTTCAGCGAGAGCTGGCCGATCTGAAACCCTGCCAATACGTCTGTTGATGTATGGCCTTGAGCTCTAATAGGTATAAGCGTGGTGTGCGGGGCGGCGTTGCGAGAAGCCAGGCTTTTCTATAACCGATACAGTTAACTTTGATCTTGTCTTAGTATGGCCTGTTTATAAATCAGCCATGCAAATATTTATGAGCTGGACGGGAGAAAATGGCTGGTCTGGTTTATATCCCTGGCCTTCTATTCTTCCTTGCCGCCCCATCCCGCTCCCTCCACTCCTCCTCCCCCCGGCCCATGTGTCGACGAAGACTCCACAGCAGTGGGGTGAGAGAGCACAGGCCCCAGGCCACATCTATCACGACTACGCTGTCCGGTTTTATTGGCTGGTCATGGAGCGTGGGTCAAAGGCACTCCAGGGGAGGGCAGAGGAAATCTTGATATCCAGGAGATAAAGAAGAGCATATCTGAAAAGCTCACACAAAAAGTTGACAAGTGGGTCCGTTTTTTGGCAATCCGCTACAGCTCGGTGTGGGTTTGGTCTAGGCAAGGTGAGGTCTGAATCACCTACGGTAAAGCTCAATAAATAACACGAGACGTTGCTCGATAACTATTGCCTTTTTGCTTGCTCCCTGCACACCTATCTGTTTCAGCCTGCAGTGCACACAATGGGATGGCCCGCTCTGGCAGATGCACAGGCTTTAATTGCTCCCCCCAGTCCTGACCTCTGCTCCTGATCACCCTCTGATATACAGCATCTCTATTAAGCTGGGAAGTAGGTAAATATTCTCCTAAAGACCCTACGTCCTAACGGCACTACTGAAAACGTAGGGAAAAAAAAAAAAAAAAAAAAAAATCAATCGCCCTTTTTTTCTTTTGTCCTTCGCCAACTCTATTAGTTTTCCTATTTTATCTGATGTCGGGATCCAAAAACGCCAAGACCGGTGCTGATGAGGAGAGTGTGCAGCTGTGGTCTGCACGATCTTGGTTTGATGCAAAGCCGTATGCATCACATGTCCGGCAGCTTGAAAAATGTGTGGCTTTATATCGCTTTGGATGGAAAAATCATGCTTTTAAAGAATGGATAAAGACAGCTAACATTTTTAGAAAAAATAAGCAACAGTCAAACTATTGGGCTCTGACTAATTCTGAGTTATGTCTTGTTAAGCTTGATGACAACATGCAATGTGGACACAAATATGCAACACTGCACGTGTGCTGGAGTGTTTGAGAGTGCAAGTGAGTTAAAAGGGGGGCAGTGGTGATGGTAGTGGTGGACTGGCTTGTCGATCGATGCTGTGATTGGCAGTTAATGGCTTTTCCTGTTCTGCCTTCGTAACCTCGCTCTGATGGCTGTTGCTTCTGATCAGAGATGGCAGATTGCGTTTGATTTTTGTATATAAAGCCCTGACTTTTTGGAGATGGCTTCATCATGTTAAATCATTTAAAAGTTAAGTTGAATACTGGGAATTCCTCTCCACCCAGGCAAAGAGGTGAAGCTTTAGCATTTGAACAAACCACAAGACTTCTCAGTAAATAGGAGCACTGATTTCAAATTTTCACAATTTAAAACAACCTGCTTCAGGTTTCATTCTACGAGTGAAAACAATAAGTACAGAACATCATCTACTGACTCAGTAATTCAAAGGGTCTGTCTGTCACATTGTTCTTTAATGAAAGAGCAGCTAGTGAAAACAGTTAGAATGGATGGAAATGGAATGATAAGACACATTTTTGTGCTTTTGTGATTTAAAAAATATGAACCTGAATATGGAGGCGAGACGAACAATATCTAGTGAGATTTGAAATGAGTTGGCTAACACTCCCATACACCATAATTTATTCACCTGACTTCCCATAAACTTCAGCTGTTTTTACAGCTCATCAATTTGAAAGTTTTGAAAGATTCCTCGAGCCATAAAACGAAGGAAACAATCAGAAAGAAGGCAGATTGGAATTACAGAGAAAAAGCTATATTTCTGACTGAAAAAAATGGAGAGGAGAAGTGGTTTTCCCATTCGTAGCATTTCTAAGGCGACAGCTATTAAAGTATGCACTGGGATGTGGGTAACAAGATCTGTATTAAAAAGAGCTGGGGGTCAACCAAGAGCCAGGGATCTCATAACTCCAAATGTGACGCTGTAATAGAGGCCTATTTTGAAAAACTAGAAATCTGTTCAGACTAAACACAGGACAGAAATGTAGTTCTGAGAGCTTGTGTATGTATGTGCATGTGCGTGCGTGTGTGTGTGTATACAGGAACCCACTGGGACCAGCCAGTGCTGAATTAATACACACATGCCGCTCCCTTTGCAACATCAACAAATATTTAATAAAGCCTGCTTCATATAACTCATTAATATGGCACTCCCTCTCTTCTCTCAGTGCTTAATTTAATATAACAATAATTTGAATAATCATTTGCATACCAAGATCTTGTAATCTTCTCTAGTGGCAAAAATATAACGTCTCCCTGAGACCTCGTTTATTCAGTAGCAAAGACAAGCTTTCTGGTTCAAATTAGCAGAACAAGACCATTCCAACCTAACGAGTATAAATTAAGGAAATTCCTTCGCAGTGACAGAGATAACCCGTTCAAATGAACGATCAAGTCTGCGGCAGCCTAATTTTAGGCCTGGTGTTGATTGAATGTGGTGATGCTGTGGGGATTAAGAAAAAGAGAGAGAGTTTGGTTGATCCTGTGGGGAGTGGGTGGAGGAATGTGGTGGCTGTGCTGAAGACTTCCTCCGCTGTCTCTGTGTTCCATCTCTGCGCCCACAACGCCAAGATCTCCACTTCATAAATCAGCAGTGCTGTTTGAAAAATGCTTCATGATACACAAATGTGTGAAACCACTTAACAACAGAACAAAAGTGTTTCCCCTACTTTCAGCAGCTGCAGCTAGTAAAATAAGGCACCTCTGAGAGGCTGACCTCAGAATTCACCTCATCAGTGGGAGGGGTTTCATAAAGAGAAAGCCTCAAAGAGAACGCTGGGATACATATCTGTGAATGTTTGTGTCTTAAACACTAGGTGTCCTGTATGGGCAACTAGAGTCTGAAAGCAGAGAATGCAAGGGTTGTAAACTTGCAGTGAAAGTTTGACCTTGAAAAATTTAGTGCTACTCCTTGACCGAGCAGTTTCTGTTCCCTCTCATTCTCTGCTCTGTCTCCAAACTAACATCTTTTTTATTAGAACAGACTGAGAAAGAAAGAAAGAAAGAAAGAAAGAAAGAAAGATAGGCACTTGGGGATAACGTACTGAACTAATTGAGTCACTTCCTGATGACTTCACATCTCTGCTTTTTATGCAACAAAGCATCATCTCCATATATTACTGTAGAGCCTTTATCCTTCATTTCCCACTTTTTTTTTTTTTACATTTCGTTTCTCTTGGTTTTCCCCCTTTTTACATGCATAAAAGCACATGATGAGAAAACAAGGTGTGAAATGATTTTTTCCAGAGGGGCCTCAATAAAAACCATATGACACCTCAGGCTGAACTTCTTAATTACAAAGGGATGAAAATCTGTAGTCTGCATCTGGTGAGAACATTGCCCCCATAACACTGATAGATTTACAGCTCCCAGTCCTAACCTTGGTCTCCAGTGCACGGCAATTAGGCCATGCATAAGACGCCTCAATGGATGTCCATCTCAGTAGGGGGAAGTCAGGCTTGACATTTTTTTTTTGTTTTTTTGTACCCCACAGTTTTAGCCCTATTCAAAGCCTGATCTCAAGTTGGCCCTGTTGTGGATTCTTAACTAGCTCAACCAGCAAGATCCTCTTGGTCTACCAATTCCACAGCTACCATCTGGATAACATGCTGATTGACCAACTTTAGCTGCTGGTAAACAGCATGGCTACCAATTTGACCAGTATCTACAGATCGCAATCAGTCTGGACCAGCCTGTAATTTCAGCAGGGTCTAAATACTTAGTCCAGCATTCAGCCATTCCACAATGAAAGCGCTAGCCCAGCACTTAACTAGCTTGCTGTGGAGTGGACCTTGATCGCACACAAGTAAACACTCCTGGGTGTCCAGCACAAGAAGGATGTGGATTTCCTAATTTCAGCAGAACTTCATTGTGAATATTCAGAAGAGAGACATTGTCTGTGATGAGGGGTGAGTGAAAAACAGTGAGGTCCAAAGCCTCATTTCGTGTGTGGATTTATTTGTCCCAAGACTCTCTTCAGCAGCCCAAAGCTAAACACAGTGTGTTTTCCAGCGCTCTGCCTTCCACTAAGCGCCGAGAGCAGCCTTGTGGCCTGGGCCACTCACAGGCCATTAATCTGGTTGCTAAGTCACTGATGTATTGACGCTGGTGAACCAGTAAGCCTGCCTGTTGCTCTCTTTACCACCCACTGTCTTTCTCCCAAACACCCTCTCTTTCTTCTTAATGCTCAACCAGTGTCTACCTCAAAGAAAACGTACCTGCCTTGGCACTGTGGTCAAGTTGGGTGAGAAGGCTAGGCCTTACCCATCCGGGCATCCTACGACATGATTCGAGGCTTTGTTTGAACTAATTTGACTCGCGTTTGACTAACAAACACATGTAAATGTACAAAAAAACCATACATCAAGCTGATCAAATTAGGCTATTAAAGGGTGTTTTGGAGGACTGAGCAAACATACAGTCTTCTCACTATGCCAAAAAGAAGTTGGAGGTGGAGGGAGGAGTTGAGGAGCTTCTGATTGGAGGGGTGTGGGCTGAGAGTGCTATATAAATTATACAACTATAATATCTTTTACAAGACTGAGGCTGGGACTACTAAGATAAAACATTGATTAAGGCATGTTATAAAAAGGCAAAGTTGCTAAAAATCTGGGCTGGGAACGTAAAAGTCAAGAGGTTCAAACCCGGGGTGTAATCCATGAACGCGAGAAATGCTGAGACCTATCAACATTGTGCCCTTGAGCAAGCCACTTAACTCCAGGGGGATTGTGCCTGTAGTAAGTGAACTTTTAAATCGCTTCAAAGCATCTACTAAATGTCAAATAACTACATAAAAAGGAGTCAGGTCAGTCCTGCACATTTTAATGCGTGGCAGTGTAATTGCACTCCAGATAACTCATCAATTTAAAATAGATTAGCTTTTGAAGCTTTGAAGAACTTTTGCTTGTTTGTTATATCTTTACAACTTCCATTGTTTACCCTTTATAAGGTGTTTTATAAGACACCGATATTCAGCGTACTAAAAAGAGAATTACAGAAGGTTGCAAACATGGAGAGAAAACAAGGGGGAAGAAAGAAGATTTGGCTGGAGAAATGTTTAGTTTTCCAGGCTGGTTGGATTAAAGCTATTTAACCTTAAGAAGAGAGCAGCGGAGAGGGACCACCCACCAGCTTGTGACCCATGCTGGTTTGTTTTGTGCATGATGGGTATTTGCTTTGTTTATTAATTTAAAGGAGACAAAGAGTGGAGAAAGACGTGCAAAAAGATTGAGTGAGACGCATGCGGTGACAGAATATAAATATAAGGTGAAGGTAGGAATACGGTTTTAAATCACACAAATGACAAAGCCTGGGAATTTCAAAGACTGACCAAAAAAAACATGTTAGGATGGTGTATGTGATTTTAGTTTCCAAGGTGTTTTGGGTGGTTTCTTAAAGGCTCAAGTCAAAATAGTCCACTCCTGAATCAGTTGTTCTGATATTCCGGTCTCCTAGATATGATTCATATTATTGTCTGCCAGGCAAAAACTTGATTGCTTAGAAAACTAATGGCATACTCTCAGCAAGCCACACGATTTGTGGTATCACTTATGCCCTAAACCGAAACGTTGTGGAAGCAGTTACGCTCCAAAGTTTCAAATACTTAGAGTTTGTTTATATTTCTGCCTATGTCTACACATACCTTACAAACTACCACACTCCTACGGTGGCGTAATATACTCTCTGATCCCTGTGTACACCCCAGTCCCTCATCAGTCTCCAATCCCCTGTTTGTGCTGATCAGGCAGCAGATAATAGGATCAACAGCTTCCTTCAGCAGTGGCAGGAGCATTGCTTAGTTGCTCTTGTCTGGCTGCCCAAAAAGAAAGAGAGGGGGGAGAAATCAAAACAAACAGCTATTACAACACAATAATATCTGCTCGTCAGCCTCCGCACAGAGAGATACGCTCTCTTACAGGCCATTTCCATACCCCTCTCTCCCAACTTCTGTAATATAAGACAACATATGAAAACTGTGCATGGCCTACCATGTGTATCTGGTTGGCTGCTGGTCCCTCCATTGAACGCACACACACACACGCACACTTAGAGGGGCATATGCATGCGTAATCATCAGCTGCAGCTGTGCAACGGGTCAGCGCCTGGCCTTACTGAGGTGGGGGCTGAAGGAGTTGTGAAATTCCTGCAGACTTCCAGACACAGCTTTAAGCCCGCCCACTACTCTACAAACCAATGTCGCGCTGCACAACGCCCCTCCCACGCTAACGGACAGCTCTCTCAGCAAAACTCGACTCCTCTTCTGGGGAAAAGCCCTCCGCCCCTTGTCTTAAAGGGAGCAGAGCCTCTGTTTGGCTTCTGTGAGGCAGAGTTCAGCACCCTGTGGACAACCTTGTGCCGACATGGATCTACATCGATGAGATCTCGCGATAAACGTGTAAATATGATGCATACAAATCTAAAAGAGCCTTATAATTATAAACCTGGGCTCCTATACGTTATATGGCCTGTATCTTTGACTGGAGGGAGGCAGGATGTCTCAGTAGCGGCTCTGTGGATATGGAATGGACGCTTTATTAGCGTGGTACTACCGGTAAATCAAAGCTCAGCCCTTCCTGGAACAGCAGCAAACCTTTTTTCCCCACTGAGCACTATTACTGAACAATCACAGGCCAGCCATGATAATTAGCAGAGTATCTCCATCTAAACGAGCGCCTCTCTCTCTCTATCGCTCTCAGACCTGCCCCCCCCCCACCTCCCTCCCATCATCTTTCTCTCCGTCTCTTCTCTAACTGATGTCTGGAGGGACTTATGGAGTTTGGGTGTGGCGCTCTCTCTGGCATAGAGGTTGAGCTTCACTGTCCACAGATGAAAGATATAACCACGAGCCGTACCAATAGTGGTAAAATACTCCCTTGCGACTTTAACTCGAAATTACTCTGCACTTTTATTTGATAATAAAAAACAAACACAATCTTGCTGGAGCCAGGGCATTCTCAGTCTATTTGTTTTTGATGATTGGAGTCTGTTATTATGATGAGGATAAGTCATGATAAAAATCATAATTATTAACGGAGGGGGTCTGCATCATCGATCAGGATTCTGTTGTAAAAGGTAGAACGATATCTGAGAAGCACATTAATACCTCTCAGTACCGCCGCTACGGCTAATCCCCTTCTACGCATTACTGTCTGTTTTGTTTTACTGTGTTTTTTCTTTGTTTTCTCCAGAGTGTAGACATTTTCCTTCCTCACGCCCCAGCTGATCCGGTTGGATTGCACTGGAGGGAAAAATAAGTCGAGAGAGTCCAAAATCCAGACGCTTTGCGCTGGATCCCGGGCCGCGCTTGGAGTGCAGTCAAAGCGCTGTTAGCATAGCTGAGACACATCAACATGTGCTACGGGGTTCTGTTTGCAGGAGTTTTTGGGCAGTAGTGAACAGATGACAGAATGTGTGAGCATGTGTGTGTATTTGTACATGTACGGGGAGTGTGTAAATGGGTGCAGCACACAGTTTGTATAGTTTGTGTGTTTAATGGAGCGAGACCAGCACACTGGTGCTGGTGGTGCGGGGGTGAATGTTATGAGGCCTTTCTTGGGTAAAGATTCCCCATGTGATAGTGACGGCACTTTCTTTCTCTCTTTCCACGGCCAAGCGGCATCTGGAGTGGATTTTGTGCGAGCAGACACCGAAGAACATGATTACATTCAGTTAACTGTGCTCTAAACTGATTATGCATGTGCCAAGCTAATGGACTACATTTGCAAGAGGAAAAATAACATCCAATCAATCTCAATTACCCCAGATTGTACCGGCCCCTGAGACAAGGAAGGTAGCCAGCCCGAAGCTCCTCCTCTTAGCTTGAAAGGCCTGCCTGGAAGACCTGCCTCTCTCCATCCTGTCTGGAGCAGGGGAACCAAGTCTCAGACTCGAGGCTGGCATGAGTGCAGCCCAGCACCTGAGACATGCTTACTCAGCATTCACAAGAACTCAAATATCAAGCGAATGTCTCCTCGAAAATGTTGCGGTGTATGCTTGTGTACATAAGAGTGGCGCAAGAGAAAATTCATGCGGTATATGGAGACTTAAAATCATCCATAAAATGCATTTGCAACTCATCTTATGTAAGTAAAATAAGCTAAAAAGGTAGGTCAGGACTCTTATCTTATCTGACAGTATTGTGAACAGTGGTTGGAGGAAAGTCGTGAACAAGCCATTACATTTTGATGAAAGATTTCAATTGGAATAATACGCACAGATCGACTGTGCACAGTGAAATCTGGAATGTGTGTTACGAAAGCAACTAGGGTTGTTCTCATGTTTTCATGTTCACTTGCATACCATGTGGCAACTTTCTCTGACTCTGCAAATTGAAGGTTCCACCAACAATTTAGAACTTGAGAAACCTAAGCTTTGTCATGACCTGGGTATTGTCGTACGGCCCCCATCTGCAAGTGCTTATGGGTGACCATCATGACATCATTCTCGCCACTACAAAGCAGCCAGCGAGCGGGAACTCGGAGGGAGCAGAGGAAGGTAAAAGTTCATCTGAGATGAGCGCAAGACTGACTGACGGGTGTGTCTGAAACCAGAGAGGGACTCAGTCCTGTACCCCAGATACCAAAGTCGGGAAGCATCACCCCTGCTGCGCAGTGGTCTGTGCGGTTAGGACAATTCTCCCAAGCTCTCCAAAGGCTTTCGGAACATTCCAATCCGTGGGGTGGTGGGGGAAGGTGTATTTTTAGAAAGCCCTAATATGTGCCGCATACCACAGACTCTCAAATTATCCCATCCAGCTTAGCCTTCAGTTTAAACCTTCCTTTTTAATTCCAGTAATTACAGGCTCCAATTTACGGAGCTGTGCACACAAAGGGCCTGTTTAATGCAAACCAGTTTGATTTGGGCGAAGTGTCCCAAGGATCTACCACATCTTAGAGCCTGTTTATGCTGACTTGATGATTTATTTTCTCCCAGCAGGAGGTCGAAAAATTTTGCATTTTGTATCAGGTTTCATTCGGAGGGGATAAATAGTGTGTTTTTCATTTTCCTTTCCCGTTTTACCACTTGTACAGTCAGCTTAGATGAGCTAGCAAATCATACTGTTGGTGTCAGCCAGTCAGTATGTCTATCAGGGCTATAAATTCACTGCAAAGTGAAGCCTGTGTCATTGTGGGGTTAGAAACCCATGCTACAGCAAGACCTCAGCAGCAGCATGTGCTTATCGTCCTCTAATCACATTTGTATGTCATGAAATATAGCTATAACTCAAACTGTGAATGTCTTAGTTTGCGGGTAGGCCTGTCGCCACTGATGGAAGCTTCTTGCTTACAAGGCTGACGCTGTTGTCAGTCAACTCTGCTCTCTCTTCCTCTGTTCGGATCTGTGGGGCTTTTAGGGCTGAGGAACCATTTTAAGCAGCTTAAAGCACACAAATTATCATGCTTGGATGTGTCGAACATTTCTAATCTGCCACAGAGTACTGAACATTCGCAGTTAGGCGGACTAGTCTCTTCTCTGCTGGCTCTCTTTCTTTAAAGGGAATGTCAGCAGCCGAAGGAACATCATAGTGTTTCTAAAACATTTTGGTGCTAACAGTAGACTTCATTAATGAGGTGGATGCTGGAATTTCGAGCTCCACACAGCACAATAAACTGCAGTTGGTGACTAGATAAGATACTTTCTCCTATTTCTTGCCAAAACTCCTGGTTCCCTGGGTCTCATACCCTGCCTGGAGCTACATGAGGCCCATGACTACAGCAATGCCTCCACAGGTCAGCCAAGCACGTCAGGAGTCTTGTGTTACATATTTGAATCATTGTGGTATTTGTAAATACACTCATTGCGTGTTCCAGCTTGAGTATGGCAGACAATCTCGGCTCAGGCTTGTCTGCTTTTATCATCAGATGTGGAGGAAGCTGGTTTATGGTCTTCCCCTAATTACGATTACAAACTAGTTCATCAGGGAAACAGCTGATCAAGAGTCTCTCAGCCCAGGGCAAGGTAATGACAAACCTTGACTATCCTAAAAAAATCTCTGAATGTAAAGGGTTCACAAATGGGAAACCTGCAATGAAGTTGCAATGTGCTGGACTTTGTCTTGGTCATTTTCTCTGCCTCTGAAATCATGTTCCTTTCCAGCTGCCCTCACTTACATGGTGCAAGCAGGAGAAGTAATGTTAACCAAAAGCCAAATAGCTATTAAGCCATCGTCTTAGACTACGTTTGCTCACCCTGCCAACTTTTTCACTCTGAAGAATGTTAAAGTAGGTTGCAAATGCATGTTGTCTTTTCAGATGTTCTTTGAATAAAATGCAGTAAATGTATATTTTTGTTCACTCTCAAAGGGTTAACACCTGAGAAAAGAGTTTAAATAAAGGTCAAGTAAGCATGGGCAGTGATGTACAGCTTGAATGGGTGGTATGTGAGTCAGTATCTCATTGAGCATGTGAGAACAAGCGATAGAGAGCAAGAAAGGGAGAATTAAGGAGAGAAGTCCCTGTGTGCAGTCGTGCCAGTCTAGGTTAAACACAGCCCGAGCTAGGCTCGCAGACACACAGGATAGGTGCCTAAATGGAATCAGGCCTGTTAGATTTATGGCCATTTGTTCAGAGAGTGTTCATCCATTGGCTATTATGGAATGATTAGAGTAGAAGGTGAAGCTCCAAGTCCGGCGAAAATCAATACGGCTGTCGAGAGCGATTCTGCCCTTCCCACTCCGAACGGTATTAGCACCAAACCTCTGTCTCTTCACACTTCTTCATCCTCTCTTCCAGCAATTTCATCAGCTGCCCTTCTCCCCACCCTGCTGACCTGCCATGTTCCTCCCTCCCTCTAAGTGCCCCTGTTCTCCCCTCTCCATTGCATGCGCATTAGACCTTAATATACTGCACCGGGCCATCACTCATAGTCGGCAGTAGAGACAGAAAGTGCTGGTCAATTCAGTCGTACAGTAGGCTGGAGGTGTGTTCGAAAACCCGTAGAAAGTTTAACACTGTGTGCTATCTCTTCCAAGTTGATCAGAGATTCTGTCCTAACCTCCCTTGACAAGCTACGATGCATTTTGTTGTTGTTGTTTTTTTTAGTTTTGAGATAGAGAGAAAAATGACTTGAGCCTGGATTACTTGTCGCATGGCACTTGGTTAGTGTAGGACTATCAAAGTCACTCACCTTGTACAGCTTGAGACTGGCCTCATGGCGGGAGTTGACCGTGTGCATCCTCAGTTTTTCCAGGCTGTTGGTGTAGTAGTCGCAGGCATTGCATTTGAGGTGCACAGGGTTGCCAATGGCCACGCACTTGAGGCGCCACTCATTGCCCTTGCCCCCCTCCTTGATGTGTGCCACCAGCTGATACTTCTGCACATGTTTGTCAGTCTTGCAATGCAGCTGAAAGTTGGCCTTGAGCTGCGTGGTGTAGTGGCACAGCTTGCACTGGTGTGAGTCGCCCACCACCGCTCTCCACTCCTCCTCTGGGAGTGAGCGCTCGGCGCTCATGTGCAGGCCCAGCACGTCCAGGTTGTCGGTAGTGAAGCGGTTGCACACCGCGCACTGGAAGAGTTTGAGGGAGGGGTCGCTGGTCTGGGATAGGCTTTCACCCAAGGTCATCAGCTCCTCTGAGACCAGCTGTCCCCCACCCAGGCGTACATCCATTGCAATGTCCCCTCCAACTGAGAGCAGAAGACACAAAAAGTCATCACTGATCTGTCAGACAGAATATCAGACTTTCACAAGCACACTGTCTCTTTTAAAACACAGCATTTAGCACCACTTATCCATTAATTTTCATCTGTGGCAATAAGGGACATATGGACACATGGTCCAATACAATGTAACAGTGAGGGTTAGGCATTTCATCTGTGCTGATTTTCCCTCCCTCATTTAAACTTCCTCAAGTTACAAGAATGTCCTGGGAAACAGGGAAAAGGTGCATAGTTCAGCCTTTTAACAAAGAGTCATGTTTGTCTGTGCAGTCAAAGTGGATTTGCTCTGCAGGATAATGTGCATGTGTGTATTTATCTACATAATTTTATTAAACTAAGATTATCCTTTCCTTTGAGCTCGGAGAAAGAGTAAGAAAAGAGAGAGAGAGAGAGTGGAGGTGTGGATTTACACAGTCCTGCACTTTCATAGCCCTGCCATTAAATCAACTCCAGAGGCTGTGAGCAGAGGTGCAAAAATAAAGTTATTCAATCATTAGCGGAGATCTAAAGAGCTCCCAAGCACACATTACTGTAAATCAACTACACAAAATAATCTAAAATATCTGATCTTCCTTTAAGTCTGGTTCATTCGCCTGATTGGGGACACATCGATGCAAACACCTTTTTGCTCAAAGTGATTGCATTTTTTCTATTTATGTATTTTTAAGGAATGAAAAGAAGGTGTGGGGGCCAAAGAAACTATATATTCAACAACAGAAGCACAAGGCATCTAAGAACAGCTTGGGGAAGACGCTAGAGGCTGAGATTTGGAGACAAGGGATGCATAGAGGCTGCTGCCTCAGTTCGCTGATCTTCAATCTGTCACTGCCCAGATTGAGAGCACCCGCTGAACCAGTATGGCTTTACACTAAATTAATTCCAGCAGCTCCTTTTATTTATTGGGGCAGCATGCGGCCTGCTCATTTCACCATTACCTTCAGCTTTTAGTGCAGGGACACAGAGACCTCTGGCAATCTCCTTCAAATCATTGTCAGATCCACTGCTCTGAAGAAAACTATTTCTATTTATAACGCTTTCTCTTATTTTGTTAATCTTGTTATTTTAAAAAAATCTCTCTCTCTTTTTACTGCTCTTCTGAGGTTTGTTAAACCTCGCCTTTTTAGTACTTTTACAATGTGCATCGATTAACAAAGATATTTTCTTTTCTTTTCATAAACCTTTCATGTAAATACTTGTAATTCTGTCAGTTATGTTTAGTATTCATAACCTCTTAAGCATGTCTTGTAAGAAAATATTTTGCTTGTGTCAGTTGATATCACTGTTGAAGAAGAGCAGGAAAGATGTTTATAAAAAAAAAAACAAAAAAAAAACACTGAAAGCATTAATCTGAAAGGATTTAAAATAACAGTAATAATGAATAAAAAAGAAAGTATTTATATTATGATGACCAGAAACATTGTTAGTATAATGACACCACTGTTCTTTATAAGTCTTATGTTCTGTCATTTCTTCCCTGTAATATGTTTATTAAACATTCCTTCACCGGAAAACCAACCAAATGACTAGAAGGGAGGGAAAAAAAAATTAGTCACAGCAATCAATTCCTGTTTGTGTCTTTGAACTGGCAACAGTTTGAAACAAGTCTGTGCAAAATGTGGGCTTGTAGCTGGCATGCCAAATTCTCTACTGTGCTGCTGAATTACCCTCGCAAGGCCCCTTTTCCTTCCTTTTTTGACTATGGTAAAGTATACAGCTGCAATTACAAAAGCAGGAAAAAAGGACAAGCTGGTATGCAGTGGTAGTTGCAAAGTATTGACATGAAAACAGTGATGTTTAGTATGAGCCTAGAAGACAGGGCCATGTGGAACACTCCCCTGGCCCCAGCCTACTCCGTCACAGTATCTTTCACGAGAAACACAGGGGCAGCAAAAGGGGGAATTTCCCAGCCAAAGTGACCCAGATAGAATGACACATAGAGGATGCGAAAAATAAACCGAAGCTTGAGTGTTAAGAAGATGTGTGTGCCTGTCTTTCCCACTCGCTCGCTCCCTCTTTTTTTTCTGTGTGCCTGTGTCTGAGTTGTGGGAGCTGAAATCTGCAAGACTAGTAAGCACTACTTGCATACGCTAAAACCACATTCTCATAAATCTAATGTACCAGCTATGCTTACTTTTTTTTATGTGTCAGCCTTTACCCAAACACACATAAACAAACTATTTTTCTTGTTTCAGGCATCAAAACCAAGCATGATGTCTCCATTAAAGAACAATGTCCATAGTTTAAGAAAGTGACATACTGAACATTTAGCTACAGATTTTTTTCCCCCATTATTCTGTAAATCAGGTTAAATACCTGCCAATTCAAGACCGAAGAGTGCACCTTTCATAAAGCATGATGACCCCACCCCCCACCCAAACACATTTTGTTTTCTACACACTTATATCCTTGCATTTTGACACTTGCTTCCCTTCAAATACGTTTCAGTCTTATATGTGCCTATTTTTTATTACTCTCTCCTTCACACAGCTTTTTTAAAGTTGTTTAAAAGAATGAGTGCATGTTAAATACGGAAGGTGTGCCTGAAGGCTACAGGTACAGACAGAGCTGTCAGCATGGGGAAATAAAGTGTTTGTGGCCATGTGTTAGTATGGGTGGAGATAATAATGTAGCAAGAGTGAGTTTACAAACCCTACATGTGGGGGGAAAATAGATATATTACAAAGAATTTAAAAAAGGCTATCACCTATATAAGATAAGAAAGGCTTATACAGATAAATAGTTAAACACAGAGACAATGCTCAAAACCCTGCAATATAGGTTTCCTGTAACTCATAAAACTCACCTAGTGCTGGGGCCAGAGCTGCCATGTTGGGGTCCAGATGAAAACCTCCAAGCAAGAACTGGGCATCAGCTCCAGATGGGTCCATCTTAAGGCCCGGCGGCAGGCTCATGTTTTGGGTCAAGTAGTATTGGTACAGCTCAGCTTCTGAGGGCGAAGGCATGGCGCCTAGACCAAGCCGTCCATGCTGCATTTGGGTCATGTTCTGCTGAAGCAGCATCATGTTGTGCATGTGTTTCTCGCTCGTCATGTGGATGCGCAGGTTCCGTGCTACATTGGTCTCATAGTCGCACACCTCACACCGCCAGGTGGGCTTGCTTTTTGGCTTGGTAGGTGAAGGGGCACCACAAGGCCCTGCCATGTGGGTGGAGGACTGGGCTGGATGATGGTGGTGACTGGGATGATGGCTGCTGGCCTGCGTAGCAGAAGAAACAGGCACCACAGGCGCATGCCCAAACACCTGTTCACCAGCGGTTGGAATAGTTCCCCCATTTTGTAAAGTCTGCATGTTGTTAAGATGCTTGTCAGACTGCATATGAATGCTTAGGTTGCCTTTGGTGGTAGTGGAATAGTTGCAGACCTCACAGCGGAAGGGCTTGTAGCCACAAGTGTAGCTCTCCCCACGGGCAAGGCGAGGGTGACTCTGTCCACTGCTGCAGTACACGCAAGAGCTTCCAGAGTCAGGGTGCTTCTCCTTCATGTGGGCCTCCAAGGTCTGCTGGTATTTGTAGTGCCAGTTGCACTTGGGACACTTCAGTGTCTTGCACGAATTCCGCGAGTGCATCATGGTCATATGGCCACCCAGTGAGCGGGAGGAGCCTAGGACAGTATCGCATTTGGGGCACTCCACCCCACTCCCTCCACTGCCCCCAGCCCCATGGTTCTGGGCGCATTCACTCATTCCTGACATGTCACAAGCAGCTGTGTGATGGAGGTGCGTGTGAGCATTAGGCGAAGGGTGCGGGTGGTGGTGATGGTGGTGAAGGTGGTGGTGGTGGTGGAGGAGGGCACCGTTGTCCTCATCTCCCTCTGCTGGGCATTCATTTGGTTCAGGAGCTGTGGCACTATCTCGATTGGCACTTTCCTCAGCAGCAGCATTGGACGCAAGAGGGGAGGACGTGCTCGCCGAGGAACATGCGGCCCCATCCTCTTCGCCCCCTCTGCCGGCGGCTGCCGCCATTGCCGCGGGGACTGTAGACCCCTGGCAGTTAAAGCTCAGAGAGAGATCTAAAGTTCTCCCTCCACCGTCTGCAGCCATCCCGTCCTCTGACCCTCTGATAGAAGAGGAGGACATGGAAGCAGAGGCTTTGCTGCTGAGTGCGGGGCTGGCTGCAGAGAGACAAGCAGAAGGCTGGAGAGCGCTACTAGGCATTAATAAAGGAGATTTGGAGATGCTTTGGTTTGAGACAGCCGGTTCCCCCACAAATCCGCCACCGCTGCTGCTACTTCCACTACAGGCCACCGCAGTGCCTTCATCCTCTACCTCTTCATCCTCTTCATCTAAAAGAAGCTCATCCTCTTCGTCTGAGGCCATCTCCTCACCGTGAAGGAGAACCTTTCTTTCACAGGTTTCTGCATCCCCATCCTCCCCTCTATGAGTCCCCTCTTTCCCTACAGGCCCCTCTGTTCTCCTACCCTGCTTGGACAGAGTGTTGGAGTCTTTGGCTGGGCCTGGGGTTGAGGTAAGGGAGGGTTTGGGGCTGCCAAGACCCCCCAACGCGAGGAGGGCTTGTTGCTGGAGACCCGAGTCAGAGTCTTTGTTGAGGAGGCTCTCGCCTCCCTCACTACTGCTGCCCCCTTCTAAATGAACCCCGCTGAACGTGCCATAGAAGCTCTGGCCTGAGTTCATGGGTACCAGGGTAGGCGGTGGAGGAGAGTTTTTATTTTTTGGTTCTAGGAAGCTAATGAGTGGTTCTTTGTCTTTCCCAATGCCCTGTATAATCGCCGACGCGTGCTTGTGGCCTAAGAGCCTGCGCTCGTCCTCACACAGGGTCATGCGATGGTCATGGACTGCATGAGTGACAAACGAGCGTGCGTAGCCGAAAGACAACTTGCAGAGGAAACACATGAGGATGGGTTTGCCTTTGCCATAAAGGGCCAGGCCGTCAAATTTGGAGAAATCCACGTTGTTGGGAACATCTTTGGATACGCAGGACTTCTTGGCAGACCCGTCGCTGTTCAGGTAATCCTTGTTGCTTTTGTGCCGCACATCAAAGACGCGGAAACTGTGCAGGACAGGACTGAGGCCTGCCAGGGTTGAGGTATTGGGGAAACCTTGGTCTGAGGAGCCGAACCATTTTCCAAAAGACGAGGCTATATGAAACGTGTTAATGATCTGAGGGTACACCGAAGAAGAGGTCCCCGCAGGTTCCCCTGGTTTTCCCCCACTGGGGAGAGAGTTTGAGGGGAGCAGGCCTGGTTCCACGCTCCCATCGCTTTGGATCAGCTGGCTGAGACTCTCCACAATGTAGGCAGAGCCATCAGGCTGGTAGACTATCTCTCCAGCCAGGTTTTCCACATCACTACTCTCCTCTTCCTCCTCTTCCTCTCCTTCTTCGCTCCCACTCTCTGTGGCTCCCCTCCGATGGGAGGGCTGTTGCCGCATGAGCATGGGCATGCCCCCTCCACTTGGCACCATAGGTACACCAGGGAAGGGCTGCAGACTAGGGAAACAGCTGTCAATCTCCATTTCATCCAATTCTTCCAAGTCTTCGTCCTCTTCTCCACAGCTCACTCCCTCCTGCTCCTCCTCCTCTAACCCCTCTCTTTTGGGGTGCAGCCGTCTGGTAGTGGAATTATCGCCGGGAGCCTGCGACAGTGTTTGCTGCTGCTGTTCTCTTAGAGCCTCGCAGGGTGTGCTGGGATTCTGGAGCTGGGCTGAGTGGGGTGCAGAGAGAGACAGGGGCTCCAAGGAAGGGGGCTGGTTGCAAGGTGGGACCTGTGCGTTAGGGTGATCGTTCCAGGGTTGTGGATGGTGCTGCTGCTGGGAGGTGGCGGAGGAGCCAAGCCCATCGTCTGTCCCAGAAACCACGGGAGACTCACAGCTTTCCATGCTGATGCCTACATGAGGCGTTCATCGCATCCAGGCCTGATGAGAAAAAAGAGAGAGAGAGACAGGTTTAAACTACTGCTTGAAATGTATAATGTCTCAGCAAATGTAAAAAAAAGAAAAAGTACATAATAGACATCTTTAACGCTTCCTTTTCATTGTTTCTATTCATGCGCGTTTTCAGTCTCGCGATGCTGAACATTCAACCAGACATACAAAGCATCTTGATAAATGGTGAGGCTATGTACATGTATAGTGAGTGGGGAGCAGCTTAATGTATAGTAGATTAGATGAGAAACAAAAGTGTGAGATATAATGGTGGAAAATGACAGAGTGCTCATTAGGTTAGATTAGGTACTTAAACACAATACCTCAGACAAGCACTAATAAGGCAGCTCAGATGCCTCATCCTGTCATATCAGCCAGTTACCATCTTTTATCTAGACCTTCTACACAACACCCGGAGTCTGCTATGTTCCAAATCCTGCATACATTTTTTTTTTTAATTAACGTTGAGTCTGAGAAACACAGTAACAGAATAACTTAATGGATAAAAAAGCTCTATTGTGCTGCTAATTAGACACAGTGAAACCCGCCATCAGCACATGATCCATCTCACACCCAAAGAAAGAACTGAAGGTTACAAAAATATATTAGCAATGCTTTTCTAGGACCTCCATTATAGAGTGATCCCACACACAGAACACACTGCACGAATAGATCATTCCCATAAGCGGATGCGTGCATGCTTTTTACAGCAAGCATTTATATTTATGCATACAAATACACACAACACAGAAAGAAAAATTTGTTTATAATAATTTTTTTTAAACTTAAAATACAACAGCAATGTTGGTACTCCAAATGCTGTGTGTAGATCTAGCATCCAATAACCTGAACGAGTAGCCTGGTTTTAAACGCTCTTCTGCCTCCGAAATAATAAATGAGAGCCGAACTTTCTAAAGGGGAGTGCTGCCCCGAGCAACGAAAGAGCCATGAGCAGGCCACAATTTCAAGCAGGCGATAAAGGAGATAAAATGATAGCGAGAGATACTGCTGAGCTAATAATTTTAATAAAGGGATGCAGGCAGCATTGATTAAAGGGGGCAACCGGACTGAAACCAATAACTCTGGCCTGCCCTTTCACCCTCCATTGCTGAATATTACATGAGCAAAGTTTCCCGGCAGCACGCTAACCACCGCGTCCTGCCTGATTAGCACATTCACTGCCTCTACTTGATTTATTTACTTATTTACTTAGGGATGCAAATTTCAGCAGTGATCAGACACTGTGTCTGCAGCCCCACCCCCACCAAACGTATTAACATGAGAGTGTTTGGCTGGGGAGATTGATAATGTTTGACTCCCTCTTCATGAATGTCTGATGAAAATTTGACACCCCTCAAGTCCAACCCACAAAGCCACCCGCTCCCTCCCCCACCCATGTCAATCAATGAGCATGGTTCCCCCCCCCC
>JAHKKF010475004.1:0-18348 GCA_019740295.1 Labeo calbasu
GAGTTCAGATGCAAAACCAGCTAAAAGCCATCTCGGTCAAAAATGAGATAATGATACTGAGTGAATGCTCCTGACACATAGTATATGTCCATCAAATATTTTTACTTCAAACTTGCTAAATTCCAGCTTCAGCCCAATCAGAAATACCAGTACGTACATAAAAACCTATACAAAGTAGCCAGAAAGAAATGCTAATTTTAAAGAAAAACGTCAGATGGATTTAGAGGATTTTGCATCTGAACTCTTCATATGTTGTTGCAGTTCAGGTAGGTAGTGACAATTATGTGGCATGGTTATAGTTTAACGTCAAATAAATTGCAATTTCATTATTATGAAACCATTTTATTAAAAAAAACATTGATAAAAGTGATGAGAACTTTTTGGCTAAAATTAGACATTGTTTTAGTTTGATAGTAGGTCTGAATAAAATTAGTAAATGTGGCATGATGAAATATTGATTAAATATAACTTTTCTTTGATCATAAAACAAATCTGTGTGTAAAAATTAACACTCGCTGTAGAAGACATCCTGCGTATGAATAGCTAGATTCGTGTCCATGTGCTTGTGTAGAGTACGTTGTGGAACTTAGAGCTGCTTTACCACGATTCCGCTGTGGGCCTGGGTATTTGTGGAGGTATGCTGAGTGCCTGCCCTGTATTCGGCTCTCTGGCAGTTAAAGTGGCGACGGGTGTGAAAGGTGTGTGTTTTTTCAGCCCACATAAGTGGATGCTTCTGTAGATCCATGCACAGGAGCAGGTAGGTGTTGAAAGTGATAGCTCTGTGTGATGGGAGCGAAGCAGGCAGAGATGCAGTGTTGAGTTGCGGCAGGGTGGATAAGGTGGGTTGCCCTTGCTTTTTCCTCACCTACACGAGTACAGGGGACTGATTCATTCTCCACTTGGGTCGTTATGTGCATGTGTGTGAAAGAGAGTAATCAAAACTCCTGTCCGGTAAAGATGGGCCGCACTTGCTGCGCACACGTGCACTCTCTGTCTCTCTCTCACTCACACACACACACACACACACAAACACACACTTACTCCCTCCAGCCCACTCAGGTTTCGCTCCACTGCACTTCCCCACAGCTCATGTGCTCTCCTGTAAGTCTGCCATTAACTTCCAGCCAATTAAATGAATTTTGAGTAGTAATGTAAGCCATGCTGACTCTGTGGCCTTCTCTGGCTCCAGGGGCCTGTATGCGGCTGTTCTGGGGCCCCTGCGGAGGGCAGACTTCTCAACAGCACCCTGACCGGCCCCTCCCTGCTCGGTGAACATGACTTTTTCATTAAGCCGTTGAATTCCTGCACTTCAGTTGGAGGTGATTTATCAGCATGGAGCTTCATCTCAGGATCATAGGAAACAGACACGCCGCACACAAGCGCTCTCTCATGCGTTATTGTGTTTCACGTTCAAACCCAGTGGTGTGTGTGTGTGTGTTGGGTGGGAGATTAGGTGTAGAGAGCATCTCAGGGGTCCCTCGTGTGGATGTTTCAGATGGAATCATGTGGAAATATGTGTGTGTTTGTAAGAAAGAGACGTAGGTCCTTGGCCGGGTCTGTTTGGCCCTCTGGTGTCAGACCTGGAGAGCAATATATGTATCTCTGCTGCATCGAAATTATGAATAGAAATGAATATTATCTCTTATGGGGTGTTGGATAGCCTTGAACTTTTGAATCTCCCCTACATAAAGTATCATTGCAGTGCCACGTTTGTAAAACCATCTTATTCTCTGAAGCATAGTAATTGTAATGGTGTAGCGTATGGCTAACATATTTAGCATCAATTGTGTGGTAGACTGGCTTCAGTTTGGGTAAAGAAGTGATATATTGCTCTTCCCTGGGCTGAGCCAGCGAAGGTTCACCCGTGTAAATCCTGTCCTTTTTATGGACGCTGTAAAACTCCCCACATTTTTTTAAAAGATCTTTGATGTTTAGTTCAGGTGTCCTCTTTTGCGGCTGAAGTAAAGACATACATTTCAGTTCATATATTCTCTTCCTCCTCGTTTGCGAAGAAAGAACAAACTGTGCCATCTCATAGCACGCAATGGATTGATTTGGTGTTTTATGCAAGCAAATCTGTGGCAGATCAATGTACCTGAGCTCTGATACGCTGCATATGTTTTAGGGAGGGTGAGGTGGAGAAGCGCAGCTCAAGCAAAGCCCAAAACATCCAGCAGCACCTACTCAATGACATCATACCCCCACTTCAAACAGGAAAGGGAGAGAAGGAGAGCGTGAGGAGAAAGACAGAGCCTTTTACGATCACCTAATAACTCCATTACATGGAGCTGAGGGGCACACACAAAAAGCAAAAACCCATTCCTGGAAGTCAGTGGCCCTAATGCACATCTTAGGTATACCAGGGTGACATATGATACCAGCACCACAATTGCCTTGGAAAAAAAAAAAAAAAATCCCTTATAGCAATGTTACCCGAAAATTAAATATTACCAGAGAAGGAGAACATTTCAGGGAACATAATATTTTTTTCCTCTCTCACTGTTGTCAACACCTGATGTGGCCTTAATTGGGTTAAAAATCTAATGTTACTCTGGCTTTGTGCATCCGAAGCCGATGGAAACGCATCTCATCTCTGCGCTGCAGGGCAAAGCCAACTCAGCCGCGTCTTAATGAATCAATTTGTTTTCCCCGACCTTTGTCAGGGTTTGGGGGTGGTCTGTGCAGGAGATTAAGAGCTTCTCCAGAAGAGAGAAAATACATGTTTCGCCAGGCAAAAAAGCAGAGAGATATTTTTACAGATTTGCATCATCTCCTTCATGGTGCAATTTAGCTGCTTTTTCGTGACTCACGTAACAAAAGGAAGGTAAACAATGAATACAAGGTAAAAAGACCTAGGAAAGACACAGTTCTTTATTCACATTATCGAAGTCGGCCTTTTTATATATAGCAGAGAGAAGACAGGAAATGATGAGCAGAAACGATTGGAAAAGTTACGAGCCGTAATTTTAAATCTCAATGCGATGAAGCACTTGCGCTAGTTTCTGGCCATGGCTCCAATCATTGTATGTTTTTTGAAAATTAAAGTTACCAGTGACCTTCATGCACCTTTGTCATATAATTTAAAAGATCTATCGTGCCGTTCTTGAACACAGAAAGGTTATTTGTTTCCCTTGTTTTACACAAAGTATGGACAGTAAGTGTGTATTGTCTGACATATATAAATTTATCACTCTACATAGACAAACATAATTCACCAAAGAGATGATGGCCATGAAGAATGAATAAGGGGAAAATTGCCATTGATTAACACTAGCAGTATTCACAAAAGTTCATTGGTAGCTTTCATGAAGCTTATAAAACAATCATGAGTTGAAAGAAGACATGAATCAAGGTTAGTCAGGTTGTATCAGTAAGTGCTCTCAGCATACATGAACAGGTGTTAACTAGGGACGAGAAGTGAGATCTATAGACCTGCAATGCCTGTATTGTGTTGGTCTTGTCTCATTGATTAGGTGTGGTGTGCTCAGTGAACGGAGACTCAGCTTGGGATTGTTGTGTTACCGTTGGGTGTGCGGTGTGGTTGGCTTGTTTTGGGTTTGTGGATCGTAGCACATATCTCTGGTCCCCCCAAGGATCCCTAGACCCTCTTCTGGATATGGTCAGAGCGCCCCACCGCCGCCCGGTCTCTCTCGCTTTGCCTCGCTCTCAAAGAAGCAGGATTTGACTCACTGGTGATCAATATTTAGCATCCCATGCGTGAAACAGGCAGATGTTTGGAGTTTCCTTTTCAGAGACGAAAGACTTCTCTTGAGTGAAAGGGATCAATGCACTTTCCTCCGTGTGTCCCTGCTCAAGCTCTTCCTGTAGATGCTGACATGCTCCTCTCGTCTAGCTCACCAGCCCCGGGGATGCCAGCGTCCCTCTTCAGTCTTGTTAGCACACAGAGACACACGCTTATGTTAAGGTCCAGAGACCATCGTAGTGTTGATGAATGACGTTGACTTTGTGTTAGACAACAGAGTCTTGATTGGTAATTGATTTATTCATTTGTAAATGGCATTAGGTATCCCGTTCATTAAAAACCCCATGCTAACTCTCTCGTTCATTCTTTCACTACAGCATTTGCAGCAGCACGAGAACGCTGTGGAGGGCGAGTCGTGCTACTACCACTGTGTCCTGTGTAACTACTCCACCAAGGCCAAGTTGAACCTCATCCAACACGTCCGTTCCATGAAGCACCAGCGCAGCGAAAGCCTGAGGAAGCTGCAGCGGCTGCAGAAGGGCCTGCCCGAGGAAGAAGAGGAGTTGAGCGCCATCTTCACCATTCGCAAATGCCCATCTGCCGACACGGGTAAGACATTCGCATGCTCATCTGATCTGCATGGGGATGGATTCTTCCTTAGTAATTGTGGCGTTCCCCTCTTCTGAAACTGAGAGTGGAAAATTCCCACTCCATTCATAATTCAGGCTTGATAATTGATAGACATTGCATTGTAAATAGACTACAATGTTCATTGTAGTGCGGATTCAGATCCGGTTACCAACAGAGCAGATTCTTATAATGCCAGCGCAGTCACCTGGTTCTTCAGACCTGGTCATGCGGCATCAAGCCTCGCTGAAGTCAGTGAGATGTTTCTAAGTGAAAGAGCACAGCACATCTGCCTGTGACATCACTGCCGTGGCTCCATGCTCCACTGATGACTGATAAGGCGGGAGGATATCCTAAGGACAATGGCGATCTGGCACAGCACGTTCATTAATACAAGTACAGTCCCCGTGCTGTTCCGCCATTAAACAAACAATCATAGATGCCATTAAGCTCCGAACGGCGAGGGGAGGGGGCGCCAAAAACAAAAGGCGGGGGCCGAGCCCTTAGTCAGGCCATACGTTAGTTGGTCATTAAGACGACAGAGCCGCAGTCAATTAACACACTGTTTCAGCATGGATTTGGTTTTCTAATCATTTTGACTCTTGTGCCCTGACAAAAGACTTTCATTGTGCATTGCTCCCCTCCCTCCCGTGAGCCAGGCGGCCCGACCGGCTCTTAGTGTTGTGTCGTTGGGGGGAGAGAGAGAGAGAACGCAAGACGGCGGGGGGAGTTGGCCTCTAAAGACGCTTTGTTCCGAGGAGGCAGGGATAATGAAGCCAGCGGCCGGGAAATTGCGCAAAAGGCAGTCACAGATCTGAGGAGAATCATTAGAGAACATATTTAGCCGAGCAATTAAGGACAATTAAGCTTTCTGCTCGCTGCACTCCAAATATGTTAATGACTATAGTACAGTGGACAAGTGAACATGCAAAGGCAATAGGAAAGCCCACTTAGGTTAAAAGGGTGGGGGTGCGGGAGATTTAGAGTGTGTTTCTGGGTAGGTGGAGGTAAAGAGTTCACAAACAAGTCTGGTTTTCTCTCTCTCCCTCGTGCTCTCTCTCTTTTTTGGTTGATGTAGCATTTATTTATATATTTTCTTGGCTAACCTTTGATGTGCGTTAATGGATTCCCTTGTTTGTGAGGCTGGTTGGAGGTTAGGTAATGACTCCTGCAGTAGGGATGTGTGGGCAGAGCAGCATGCAGTCGCTACACACACACACACACACACACATTTGCAACCTTCTGCCATCTTTTTTTTTCTAGTTGCAGCAATCCAATCGTACCCCCTTGACGTCAAATGAGCCAACAACTCGCAAACAACACATTATGTCTGCCGTGCAACTTTTCCAAACTCTTCCAGGATTAGTCAGATGAGATGTTCTTTGTAGTGAGAAATGGCTGCGCTCTTTGATGATGGCTGATTGCGTAGCCATGCAAGCTTTTTGATGTATTTAATTACTGGCTTTTTCTAGACTAGATATTATTGAATTTCTGTACCTTCAGGAGAGAATATGTAGGTGATTAAGGCTGAGGTCTAGCCTAGTGCTGACTGGGAAATGCTGATGAAGGACAAGGTGAGTGTAAATCGACCAGCAGCTCAAAAGGGAACCAGCCTGCCTCTTATTATCAGCTATTGTTTTCTACGCAGACGGAATGAGCGGGAGAGAGGGGTCCCAGCATCCCTGTCCTTTGATAGCTGATACCTGCTAACTGACGTCAGGATCGGGCCTGCGAGCGCTCTGTTAGGGAGGCTGGGTCTTCAGAGAGGAACCGCTGTCCTAATAGCCTTTGACGCTCTGTTTACCAAACGGAGCGGGCTGCAGTCGGAGCGTTGAACAGCTGATTGATTGCCCTACAGATGCAGAATCAAACTCAAGCTCCTGTCGGCCAAGCCGTGGCACACTGCTCAGCTCGAAAACAAGTCCCGTCCCTTTAGATAGCGGGGCCAAAGTTGACTGACTCTTTTCGACCCTTGTATGCATAAATGCGTATATATATTTAAAGGTCAGTTAAACGAAATGAGGTGTGTAATAAAGAATGTCAGCCTTCTTCGCCTGTTCCAACTCCCTGCTTCGGCATCTTGTTCGAATTACGCTGATAATGAACATACTTCTTCATCAGCGCGTACAAATATTGCTAATTTCTCACTGCTGTCCCGAGAACCCGCCCTCTTCCAGAGTACCTTTACACTTCTTAATGTCCAGCCCCCCTTACCCAACTGAAACCATTCCCTGATGGTGTAATATTTAATTTCCTCCCCGCTAGCTCTTCTGAGGCACTGGGCTCTTTCTTGTGGTTGAGGCACAGTTGCTAAAGTGGTAGAAGGCTCCCCTGCTTGTTAAAACAAAGCTGGCCCTGGATTTCTGGGTCAGCTAGGCAGCAATTCCCTTGGCTGCTGCCGTGCAGTGTGCAGCTCTGTTGGTGTTAGGTGCTGGGCTTCTTCCCCAAGCAGAGCTCGACTTTCCTACTCCCCACTTTTCTCACCCCAGAGTTTCCGATGACCCTGGGCAACAACAATGTATGTCTGAGAAGTTTTTAGAAACCCCTAACTCTAAGTATTAAACTTCAGCATATAAGTCATCCTGCGCCATTTGTGCTATGGGCAATCGGACGTGAATTATACCTCAAATCGTGTATCTTGCTGAAGAGAGTTTGGTCTTCTAAGCAACTAAAACATCTACTGTAGCTTTCATTTGGTCTAGAGTTCAGTGAGTTGTGAACATAGTACACGGACAGTCACATGAACTAGGATATGCGACGGCAACCTGAAACTCTCTGCTGAACAATTAGTGTAGAAGCTTATGAATTAGAAGCCCCCAGTAACGTACATTAACCAACAGATACAGCACTTTAATAGTTCCCAAATTAAGGCAGCACAGCCACCCCTGAGGGAGGTCTTCCGCGTCGCTCTCTAGAACTGTCACATTCCATTTTCTGGTCATTTGTTAACAATATCAATGAGGATCATTTTTAAAAAAGATCCATACCACTAATTCAGAGAAAGTGTGCCATAGCAGATGCTGTTGATGAAAACAATTGATTGTGGAAATATTGATTAGCGTTGTTTTCAGTTCTAATCCATATGGTGTTATGATATTGTTTTCTCCCAGAACTAACCAAGTTCAGGCTTGATTAAAGTAACCAATCACCCGTGAATACATGCCAGCTAAGCATTATTAGACCCATAACGAACACAATACAAGATATTCAGATATGGCATTACATACACACATGCACAAATATGTTAAATCTGCGTGGTGGTGTCTGTGCGTGAGTGCAGGTGGTGTAGTCTGGGTTTCTGTGCCATATTTTTTTTGCCCTCTGATTCGCCCACTGAGTGCCAAGGCGGCAGAGTTTCCCATCCAATTAGAGCAGTGCAGGGATAAAAGGCAGGCATTGTTTTAATTCCTGCCCCCGCGTTGAAAATGTGCTGCTCAAGCATGCCATTCTCTCACTGGTTGTCCATTTGTCATTCTTAACCCTTTCGCTTGCCACAACACAAAGGAGCCCTCTGCAAGAAGGGTTTCCCAAAATTATAAAGCTCAAGACAACACACACTAACACATGCTTACACGGACACTGTCAGCTTCCCGAGTGTGTGCGTGTGTGAGTGTGTCTGAGCTTGATGTGTGGGAAGAGACACTACAGCAGCAGATGACAGGTTTTATGAGTGATGTTCACCAGGGCATATAGCTGGATGACACATTGGGGTCTCTCATTTCAGAAGACTTAATGGACTGAAGTTTTTTTGAACATTGCAGACTGACAGATACAGGGGAGAGAGAGTAAGAAAGGAGGTAAGTGGAATTGAAAGATGGGTAGTTGGTTTTTTGATGGCGCTACAGGCCTTTGGGTGGCATTGCTTACAGCCCAGCCTGGAAGATTTGTGTATGTTTGTAGGAGAGAGGAGAGAAAGCTGTTTTGGAGTGCGCACACATTGCACTGGCACTGTGGATTAGCTGCTGATGTAAATCTTTTTCAGTCGCAGATGGCAGCGCCGTGATCGCTGAGCTATGACGTGCTGCAGGAAATCCCTGTCTGTAGACACGGGAACAGCGGCCTGCTTGGCTTCTCTTGCCAACTGCAGCCCTCCCCTCTCAGTGCCCAAGCGGGAGCAGGAAGTGCACTGGAGACTCTAAACTAGACTTTGATTCATCCAAGGGTCAATGACATGCCTTTTCATACTTGCAACATCTTGAATACACCTCTACTCTGATGAGCATGAAAAAAATATTCATTAATAATCTTCTATTGTAATTTTTAGTAAACAATATTTGAATGAAAAAAGCTTTACTACTAGTCATGTCATCTGGTGCATCTTCCCAAAAAAGTAATGATATTTTTTCATTAATTCAACATTCGTATATATTACTGGCCCCTAAACTTGGTCTACATTTTCGCTGCTTAGAAGAGTATCATTTTTTCAATCTGATCTCATGACGTGCATACATGTGGGAACTTTTCTGCAAGACGTAAAATACATACCACCATGTACGTTTCGTGGCATATTTGATGTGAAATGTCCAGCGAGTGGCGCTAAAAGAGTGTTCAGTTTTTTTTTCCCCGGGGGAAATGAACATACATATTTTTTTGTACGCGTCACCGCAGTTCTGACTTGAAATGTCCGTTGAGTGGCGCTATAACTAAATGCTCCGTGACATTTTAAAATAATGTACCAACTGCACTACACCTAAACTTCCCCGATAGTATGAACAAAAGTGAATGTGATGTAAAAACGCAATCGCAAGCATGTCGTTTTAGCTTGTTTTTTGATCTCTCACCTTTCAGCTCTTTCATTGTAAGTCATGTTTTTCGCGGGATTCGTACCCAAGGATTCCACATTGGAAGACCAGTTCCGTGCCGGCTGAGCTACAAAGTTATGTCTGGAAAGCGAAACACATGGAGCTGTAATCATAACGATTAGAAGTGCTCGCTGTTTTACTGCTCTAGTGTTCGTGTCTGTTGGAAACTGAAGTGATATGTACTTATTGGTATGTATTTCGCGTCTTATGAAAAAAGTTCTCGCAGGTACGTTTTGGTCATGAGATCAGGTAGCATTTTATTTTTTGTTTTACAAAACTTTTCAGTTTCTTCCTGTCCCAGCATGCATTGCATCTCTCTCCTCTCCATACAACCTGCCAGCAGCCTTATGAATAGTATCAGCTACTATGCAAAAATACGTTGCATGCACAGATTGATGCATTATTAAAGCAAACGCTAGATGTTTGCTGGGCTCTTTGCTTTACTTACTAAAGCCCTTGGACGACGGACAGGAAATGTCAAGTGAGAGTAGAGTTGAGCGGTGTTATAAAGTCCTTACCTTTATTTTTACTGGATTGGAATGGCACCCTGAGCTCAGAGAGATGTGGATTTGTGTGTGTGCACATTTGTTTGTATCTGTTTCTTATTGACTGGGGCCACATGTCGGCATGAAGCACATAAAGCATGTGCATTCCGCAGGGGAAGAGGCGCTATGAAGGCTGGCTAGGGCTATCCAGGGCAAGGCTCGTGTCTGGACCCGGGGCCCCGTATAGCCCTGCAGACAGCAGCCGGGCCTGGAATGTCCTATCCTTTTTACATGCTTGTTAAAATGCAAAGTAAACCTTCCCAGAAACAGGATATTATAGCCGCTAACCACGACCCCCACGCCCCAACCGTGCCATGGTACATCTGAGTAAAGACAGGGCAGCTCATGCAACAAACATCATCGAGGCTTCTTTTAATAAAGTCTGGTATTGCTGGGATGCTGCTGGAGATGAGGGGAAGCGATCCGATTGGCAAGGGCCCCACCGAGGGCCTGGAGGGCCTCGGGTCGGCTCCTCTCGGACGTCTGTCCCCTAATCCGCAGCTGAAGGGCACAGCCTAGCAGAGGAAATTGTTTTTAGTCCGCTGAGCGTGCCACGAATTTCATAAATGCATTACCTTTCATTTTGAAAAATATTAAAATGAAACTGGCCCTTTTATTAAAGAGCCTAAGTGATGGCTTTATGGATTTTCCACTCAGCGCAACGTTGGGCAGGGCTCATATGTCCACGCCAAACTCACACAAGGAAGTCTTTTCTTTGCTGGTTGGTTTATAGACAGCCGCTGTATAAATTCCTTCCCTGGCTCATCCTGCTACTGCAAATTGACCAAGAAGCAGCATTGCTATTCTGGGATTGTCTGCGAATCAAAGCAGATTGCGTGGCGATTCCTTCTGCCGTTTTACTGGCCGGGCCCGGACGGCTCTGACCACTGGCTGCCCTAAAGGGAAGGTGAGAGGGGCTTGGGTCAAACGGAGGGCCTCGAAGCAGTACGTGTGTGTTTATGTGTGTACGTCAAGTGTGCATGTTCAAAACGGAGCTTGTTTCTCTGCTCCATTTTGATCTGGAGATGATAAGAGGGTGTAAATTGTACAAGTGCAGCAGATTTGTATTGTATACAGGCTCACATGTTCACAGACACCCAATTAACACGCATGTGGGTGTTCACACACCCACAGTGGGATCCTGCGTGTGGGTGAGAGAGGCCTCCTCTCTCATCAAGCCCACTTCAGGGCCCTCCATTTCAGGCCGTTGCGAGGTGCGCTGCCCGGAGTGAGCGCAGAGAGCATTATAATATTAGTTTCTCTCCCCCTCTTTCATTCCCTTCACCCGTCATTACGAGACACTCTCCCTGAAAGCTGATCCAAAAGATAGACAGTCCATCAGGAGGCAGTCATCTCATTTGTACTTACCAAACGTGCTAATGAGTTCTATTCCGGGGCCTGGAGGCTGCGGTGGGGAGCGTGAGCGGGGCGCGAGGGTTTCGGGTGGCAGGCTGAAGGCTCGCGCTCGTCCTGTGTCAGTCAGGGCACTGAGACCGCAGAGGACAGGAACTGTCAGTCATGTGTCCAAGCCAAATGCAGCTAAGCAGAAATGTGTGGCTGGAGGAGAAACAGAGGATGACATGGACAGAGTTGAAAAGGTCTAGTAGTGAAAGACCGATTATATAATGTTCTTTTCTGTACAAATTGTTGACCACTTTGGGATTATTAGTATCACCTGCTGACTGTAATTTAAGCATCCAAAATCTACCCTGTTGAAAAATCCAGCATATGCTGGTTAGGTATGTTTTGAAGCATGGCTTCTGGTTTGAGCTGGTCATGAGCTGGTTTAAGCTTGTCATGAGCAGGAGCTAGTTGCTTGGGACCAGCTTAGGGTTTAGGACCAGCACATAACCAGCTAAGAACCAGCTTAATCAGCTCATGACTAGCTAATAACCATCTTAAACCAGCTCAAACCAGCAGCCATGCTTTAAAACATACCTATAAAGCATATGCTATTTTTTTTCAATAGGTTACTTTATAATCTATCATTTTGGTGTGCATGTATACATGTCCACAAACACACACATTATAATTAAAATCTGATAAACGTAGAGATAAATGTAGTCTCAATAAATGTGGAGCTTTTCTCCAAGTATTCTGAAGTGATCTTTTGTATGTCAGATGTTAAGAAATCTCTGGCCATACATTCATATAGATTTTTCTTTTAGTTATGGATGTCAGTTACACTTGAGACTGAAGCCAATGGGTTTCTAGCTGCTCTCAGATTTGGCATTTGATGCCACGCTGCTACTTCAGAGAGACGGGTGATTTTTCCCTCAGTTAGAGTTTCATCTGTTTGGTGTGACCACAGGCTATAAAAAAACACAGAGGGATCGAGAGAGATGGAGTTTTCCCATCGCCGATCAGAGACAGTGAAAGTTTTAGATTTTTGTCTTTTTTTAATAAGCTGATTTGTCCCCTCTAGAGAGGAAGCGAAAGATCAAAGGCTATGATCTTTGGCTGTGGATGAGCTGCCTGTGTCTTCAACATACAGCTCTGACAGCAGAATGGCCTCTCTCGCCGACTGCGGCTTCTCAGGGCAACTGGCACATGAAACAATCGCTCGCTGATGGGAAGATGCACGTTTCATCGCAGACATGCTGTCTGTTGTTTTGCGGCTAGAGCGCCGAAGATCGGGCTCTCACACACACATAAATACTGAAGAGAGCCATCTTGTCCCTCTGACCTGTCAATTAGAGGCAGCCAAGCAGATGGCACTGATGAGAGAAGCAGGAATAATTCAATATTCCACCCTGCTAACCTTTACCTGTGGAGCCGCACGGCAGCCATTGATTCAGCCCTCGCTTGATTATTCACACACAGCCCAGAGGAGAGAAGGAGCGAGCGACAGAAGTGGGGATGGAGGGATGTTAGGGAAGGCAAGACGGCTGATCAATGTGACATTAGTGTATTCTGACAGGGGTCTTTGAGGGGAGCGAAGGCAGGATTCCTACACGAAGATGCCATCATGTTCACTCCTTGTATGTGCCCGGCAAAACTTCACAGGCAAGAAACAGCGATTCTCACGCTGTAGGCCGTCGCAGGGCTTATCGATTAGCCACACTGTAACATGTGGTTAGCATTGTTGATGAAGATTTCTGATTAGTCCGCATACTGCTGCCGAGGCCTTCTGGGGCAATACGATGCCCCTTCAAGGCCTTGTTTGTCCAAAATGGACTCGACCGGATTCCTGACAGAGCGCGAGGTCTGTTTGACCAGATGTGAGGGCTCCTTTGCCCAGCAATGGTCAGAGACAAGCTGCTATTTGTTTTTGACAAACTGGGACATTCCTGGAGTTTGACTGGGCCAGATTTATGACGTCTCAAGCTTTCACACTATCTCTTTGTCTGCTTAGACTCTGTCTCTGTCATTTCTGTTTTATTAGCTGCTAGTAGACACATTCTCACTGCAGCTCGTTCAGATGGGCCCGAGCCCACTGATTGATGATCTTTAGACAAAGACGTTCGGTGCGAAGCGAATGTTGTGTATTTATTCTAGCACTTTGCGTCTTGTCGGACCACGGCCGGATAACGTACGAAGAAAGTCACGATAGATGCCACGGCACATCAAAGGCAGAGCTCTTGTGAAAAGAATCAAAGCCAGTTTTGCAAGTCTTGGTGTCAATTTATGGCCATTTGGCAGCGATCGCACCTTTATTTTAATCGTATTTTATCAGCCCTACGTAAAGACAGCGGAACAATAGCACTACTGAGCCCGAATTTCCCTTTTTCTTTGTTTTACACGTTGCCTGTTAAACGCTTACTGCATATGCAATCATTGTCTGTTGATTTCCAATCCTTGCTGCAGTTTACAAGCTTTTTTGCCCTTTTTATTGCGCTGGGATTCTTGGCATGGTCATTCGCAGAGGTCTTGGAGTGCATTTTTTTTTTTTTTTTTTCGGTTAGAAATGAGTTTTAAAGACACAGAGAAGGGAAGGGAAGAAGGCAAATATGTCGGAAGGTTCCAGCTCAAGCCACCCTGACCAATTGAGAGCATTAAAGATGAATAATCCACAGTTCAGAAAGCAAGCAAAGGTCAATTTTCATGCTAACTGCTCAGTCACCGTACAGGAGTGCTCTGCGTATCGAGTCAATTCAGCTGTGCCGTACAGTCGAGAGGGAAAGACACGCAATTCCGGCCCCACTTTAGAGCCGTGTGGCACTGCATTAGAGTGAGTGCCGCTATTAAAAGCTGCCCTCTCTTTTCTCCCCTCATTCTCTATGGTCAATGACTCTACGCACCTGTTTTGAAGACTTCCTAAGAGTTCTTCTCACTCTGAAGGTCTAAGAGTCAGCTCATACGCCCTTAAAACTTTGTAGCTTTTCAGAAATTGAGTTTTTATCACTAGATATTAAGTTTTATAATGTTCATATGTTTCGTAACTCTCGAGCAAGAGGTTAGCATGCCAGAAACACACTTGAGGGCCTTGTTTTCTCTCTCTCTCTCTCCATATTTGCCCTCCGTCTTTACTGTTGCCCATATGTAGGGGGTGCAGATGGAGCCCAATGTAGGACTTAAATCAGAATAAAGGGATTTAATTTGTGTGTCTCTGGTCCCTGCTTATCTGAATATTCAAACAGGCACTAATAGTGTCTCAGAAGGGTGGTTGAGCAGACAGGGATGGAAATTAGCATGAACTTACCAGAATCACTCCGCTCTGTGTCCTTAATGAGCCAATGCTGTGGAGCAGCCATAGAGATGACAAGCCAACCCGTGCCTATTAAAGAAAACATACTGTACACACACACAAATGCTCGCTTCACTACTAGTCCTTCAATTTCAGATCCATTCCCATGGTGTCAGTCATTTAAACCAGCGCAAACCAGACACATCAACAAACGATGAATAATACAGCGAACCTCTGTTTATCGCTGAGCCCAGAGACTCGAACGATTATTAGCAGAGTGTAATATATTAATAGTACATAGCATTTCTCAGGCCACAGTCAAAATGAAGTGAGGAGACATTTTTTAAAATGTGTCTTTTGCGTGGATTTGCCGAATATCACACGCAGTTGTAAAAGAGGTGGAGACGCTCGGGGAGAGGGAGGGAGGGTTCGTGGTCGGGATGGAGCCGCGGCATAGGTGTCCAAAACGAGCGTGCAGGTCGCTGTCAATCACGCCATTCCTGGCGCTAATCTGCTCCTGGTTTAGTATCCGAGGTGCCTGTGTCAGTGGCAGGGAGGAATTAGGCAAAAATGGGCCCTTTTTTTGTAATGTAAAACGGGTGAGAAAATCTAATTGGGACGGGAGGAAAGAGCGATGTCTCCTTTGTTTAAGGGTCTTCCGCAGTCACTTCGCAGGCCCTATTGTGCGCAAACTCACAATAGCATTAATTTGTGCTCCTGGTCCGGGTTCTTCCTTTCTCAGCTTGGCTGTGCAGTCAGCTCCTGTCCGTTCCACTCTGTCTCCATGCTTCACCTCCACGCCCCAACAGAGCCCCAAAAAAAGAGTGGCTGAGAAACAGAAGTCCCCATGTCAAAATCCTATATACGCACCCTTTTTTCTTATTCGGACCCATTAAAAAAAAAAAGGCAAATTCTTTCGGGCTTTGTCTGTTCACCATTTCCCACCTCCAGGAAAGTTTTTTTTCCCAGAGAAATCCATTTCTCGGACGAAGCCTGAGTCTCTCCTCAAATGTTATCTGATTTCAGGCGTTCAGGATTTTAATGAGAAATGATTGAGTTTTGATTGCTCAAAGAGTTAAGTGCCGCTCTCACCATCAATACCCAGTGAGTTCCCGGCCACAAGAGATTTCGCTTCCGAAGTCTAAAACTGCTCGACTCCCATGCAAAGAACGTGAGGGGGAAGGACTATGACTAGTAATAACTGATGAGCAGATAATTAAAAGCACTTCGCTGCTGATTTTATTATTCTTTAAGATAAAAAATAAGTTGAACCCAAACACTTTCAAGTGTATCCGTCTGACAGAGGAAACCCTCAGAAGGCATAGGACGCCTTGATTGTCCTAATGGCCGAGCTCCAAGTCATTTTGAGTCCTAACTGTATCTGACCGATCAGCCGAATGATAGTGCGACATTGTACTTGATCATAAACAGACTCGGCTCTGAGAGTGATTCCTCTCAAGTGCGACAGCTGCTCCAGTCGTCTTTTATCTGAAGATAGGAGCCATCTTTAAATTAGCTCTTGAACATTGCTACAAAAGAAGTGCTCTTAAAGCATATGAGATCCTCTTACAGATGCTACATGTAAATGTGGTGTGACTTAGCACCCTGCTTTTTACTCTGAGTAAGCAGGAATTGAAGAAATGTGACACTTGAGATATGAAGCTATTGAAATAATATGAAAATCGCAACGAATGGCTGCAAAATAAGATTCCTGGTTAGTCCACTCGTTCTGGTCCACACTGAATGACAGATGGATGTCCAAAGAATGACATCCCCCATCTCTCTCGCAGATTTGCCCCTTGCCCTCTTCTTTTGTGCTAATTGAAAAATGACTAACCTTGTCATATTTAGTGCACTATTAATGGCCCCGTGCCTTGTGCAGGTGTAATCATGCGTGATAAAAAATGGGCCAAAGTTACTCAGCTACATGTAGTCTTGTGCACATTAAAGTGTCCTTTTTTTGTCGGAAAGGTCATTCATAACTTGGTTGCGCCGTTGATGTACAGTGAGAGATATTGATTGATTAATGCATAAGTGCTCGGAATCCATTTGGCTCAGTGAAAGGGAATGGAGGGAGGACCTCTCTCTCTCACTCTCTCTCTCTCCCTGTCTCTCACTCTTTATATTTTCACCTCTCCCCCCATTGTTCGAAGGGCATCATTTTTCGCTGGCTGGGTTTAAGGGACAAAAGGCCTGTTTCTGCCAAGTAATGCATTCAAAGGAGCATTGATTCTCATCAGTGTCAGTTGAATTACTCTCAAAGCCTTGACAAGGATTGCTCTTATTTTAACCTCCTGTTTTTTTTTCTGCCTGAAGAGAATTTCCTGCCCCAAACTCCCCCTCTATGTCCAAAGGAAGGGACCTTTTCCAACCATCGGTGTCCACCTTACATGAATAAGTAAGGTTGCGATGGATGCGATTTGTAAAACGTAGGTCCTATGATTGACTTGTGTATGGACCCGCACGCATTCAGAGCTGCCCGGACCTGTGTGTTCGTTTATGATGCAGTCGGCTGTTACTATAGACTGTCGTGGGGCGTTAAACCATGCCACCGCTGTGCGTCCATTGTCTGTCCGCAGATTAATTCCGCAAAGACATGGATATGCTCCCCTACAAACGCTGCGAGGCCCCCCCCCAGTCTGGCCAGGAGGGCTTTTTAGGACAGGGTCAAGGGGTCAGTACCTTTGCGCAACATGACAAGGCAGGAAAGAGCTTCATCAGCCTGCTCCTCAGCGGGAAGCTCTGTGAACCGAGCTCCTGAAAAGCGGCCCGCCTGCCTGAGAAGCTGAGAGAGACCCCAGGCCTGTGAACCCACTCAGCCCTGCGGCTTTCATCTCCTCTGGGGAAACCTCCATTACATGCCCTCTCCCTCTGGACTGATTACGGCTACTGATAATGCCCGTACACACACACATACTCGGCGATATCCTGCTGTAGTTTGTCCAACGTGAGTAGCAAAAACGAATGATTTGAAGGCAATAGCTGCGGAATATGTATGCAATTAAAAGGAAGAAATGCAAGTTGTGTCTGATAATGTCGTTTCCGATTAGTTTTCATCAAATGCGTTCTTTTAGGGAAAGATAGCTGCATTACGGCACAGCGAATACCGTAATCACCCTACTGCTGAAAGGTAATTCTGCGGAATATATGGAGAGTCGCTGCGTGGCCATTTGTGCGTCCGGTTTAACGCAATGAGAAACAACATATTAATGACAATGGCCATTCAACAGTGGAGGCAGTGGGCAATATCTGAATTAGCCCTCTTATGCTCGTGGTGAAATTGCATTAATGCCGCTCGCAGCTGTCATTCTCTGAAAAGCCCATCTTTAAGAACTTTGCTTTGGGGGAATGAAAAACAATCATATAATGGTATAGTAATTTATGCGGGCCAATGTTTTTCAAATGTTGTAGTAATTATGAGAAATACTCTTACTTTCTCCTGCACAGGCGTGGAGAGCGAAATCTCATTTCCGAGGGAAAAGCGGGGAAAAGGAACACCCTGAATAATCATTGTGTTTAATGCTCTAGTCATAATCCCAGGTTTTATGATGGTTTTCTAATGATTTTCTAATGATGTTAAATATTAGTAGAGAGTGCAGCTATAATTTGAACGCAGCGGTCGTTTTTGCAACGCTCTATCAGCGCACCCGATTGCAACAGCAATGAATATTGCGGCGGGGAATAAGATTTAGGGTCCATTCCTTTTGGTGTTTTATTTTGCCGTCTCCCTGTCCTCCATAAATCCTCATCAGGTCCCTTTCCGTATTCCTCCCGCCGAAGCCGCCGCCGCCGAAGCCCGCGCTTCCCAGGTGGGAACGCAATTAGGTGCCGGGGCCATTTCATTCAGTGCCACTGTCTGTCTGCTCGCTCTCTGCAGTCATTCGTACTGAAAAAAAAATGCCCCTCTCAAATGAGTTGCACCAGCCCTGGTGGAACAAGCACCTCAGTGGTCCCCTGGGAAATAACAGCATAAAAAAGAGGGGAAGGGAGGAGGTGGGAGAGGTAAAGGGATTGGAGGGGGGGAAATGGAATGGACCGAGAAGG
>JAHKKF010475019.1:0-10977 GCA_019740295.1 Labeo calbasu
AGGGCTGATTTTGACATGGTAAAAAGGGTGTTTTTTACACTACCACTGAGAAATTTTAACCAAAGTATGTTATAGACTTCTCATTAAGACCCTAAAGAGTCATATCAGCTTGTGGAAAATGGGCATCCGATGACCCCTTTAAAACTTTAAAAAAGGTAATTCCGACTTTATCTCATAGTTCTGACACAGATCCCTTGATCTGACAGTTCTTGCAATGGTAAGTTTACATCTTGTAGTTCTGACTTTTTTCTTAGAATTGTGATATATAAACTCACAGTTGCGAGTTATAAAGTCAGAATTGCTAGACAATTTTGAGAAAAAGTCAAAACTACGAAATATAAACTCACAATTCTTTCTTTTTTTATCAGAATAGCGAGTTTATAACTCTCAATTGTGAGTTATTAAATCAGAATTGTGAGACATAAGCTCTCAATTCTGAGAACATCAGTCTTTTTTCGCCTCAAAATTTGACTTTCATTTGATTTGAGTTTATATCACAATTTTGAGAAAAAAGAATTGCGAGAAAAAAGTCAGAATTGCGAAATATAAACTCACAATTCTGACTTTTTTCTACGAATTGCGAGTTTATAACTCTCAGTTGTGAGTTATTAAGTCAGAATTGTGAGATATAAACTTGCAACTCTGAGAACATTGCAATGCTAACCAACATAACCTTTATCCCTGTATAGAATATTATAAAATAAGAATCAGTTTACAGAAGGAAGTCATTTCAGACACACTATCGACGCTATAATGTAAGTTTGAGACAAAAATATGTATTCTCATAAATTGTCAAACTTTGACAACTAAAAACCGTTAGGTTAGCATTTTAGTCTCTTCTGTTTAGTGCAGTGATGTGATTCACTGGTCAAAAAACAATTAAAAAATGTATTTCACTGATACCATTATTTATTGTTATTATTATTATTATTTTATTTATTTATTTTCAAGATTTCTATAGATATCACCATACATTGTTCCGATATATATCGTGTTTTAGAGGCCACAATAGTCTTGTAGTAAAAATCTGATATCGTGGCAGCCCTAACTCCAAATGATTAATTACTGGTGTATTACTTTTTTCCATGCACACTGCACAGCTCTAATTATGAGCACTCAGCACCCATTCTAAACACTAAAGGCCACAGCACTTACTTTAGTAGTGAAATTGGTAAAGTCAGTAATAGTTAGTGGTACACTATTGTTGGGATTGTTCTCTAGTAATTACCACAATAAAAGGAATGTAGATTTACTTTTCAGGAGCTTTACTTCCTGTTCCATTTGAAAGATGTCTGAGAGGTTGATTAGGTCTAAATGGATGGGATTAAAAATGCATCAGTATTGATCATGATACCGGGAAAAAATAAAGCACTGTTAGCAAGCCACTATAAATGAACATCACTCTTCCAAAATAATGATCAGCATATAGCAATCTCAAAAAAAAAAAACTTTTTTCATTGATTGAAAGCAGCAAATCAGCATATTAGAATGATTTCTGAAGGACCATGTGACACTGAAGACTGGTGGAGTAATGATGCTGAAAATTCAGCTTTGCCACAACAGGAATAAATTACATTTTGAAATATATTCAAATAGAAAACAGCTCTTTTGATTTTCAATAATACTTCATTACTGTTTTTTTTTTTTTTTTTGAAACTAGTAAATGCAGCATTGGTGAGACTTCTTTCAAAACATTAAACAGTCTTACTAGTAGTGTGTGTGTGTCTGTTTCTAGACAACTGCTGGGACATCTCTTAGTTTCATGAAGAAATGTCCCAAAGTTTGAAAGCACAGCACCCACCAGATACCATGAAACCGTGCGTTTGTCAAGGCATACTGACCTGCATTTGTAAAAGCAGCCAGCTGTTTCTATAGCACTCACACTGTATTGGTATTTTACAATGTAAAGCAGTCTGCAGTGATTACTGTACCCAAGCAGCTGCAAGCTGCCATCAGAGATCAGCGTTAATTACACAGCAGCCCTGATCTGCTGCCTTCCTCTAAAGAGCCCAGCTTAAACTCCCATCAGACCACTGCAGATTCAGGGCATGTGAGAAGCTGCTGGAGTGCTGGGTATGATTACGCCTATTGTTCTCTGTAACCTATCCTTCACAAAGAACAGCAAGGAAGAATGGTGTTTAAAGAAGATACCTCTTGGCTGGAATTTGTTGTATTATCAGTTTATGTATCAGCATCAGTGTTATATTAGTATCATTGATATACAGTACTGTTATATTAATATTTTAAACTTGTTTAAATTGAAAGTTTTAATAATTTTGTTTAATATTCTTTTTTAAAGGATAGTTCACCCAGAAATGAAAATTTTGTCATTAACTACTCACCCTAATGTCGCTTCATTTGTGTATCTTCGGAACACAAATGAAGATATTTTTGATGAAATCCAAGAGCTTTCTGACCCTGCATAAACAACAACGCAACTACCACGTTTAAGGGCCAGAAAGGTAGTAAGGACATCGCTAAAATATTCCATGTGACATCAGTGGTATCTTTCTGGGCCTTGAGCGTGGTAGTTGTATCAATATTTTTTTTAATATTTTCTTTTATTTCAGTACAGTATAGCACTATATATAATATATATAAGTATAGCACTATTACGTATAGATACTTAATACTACCAGTCAAAAGTTTTTGAACAGTAAGATTTTTAATGTTTTTAAAGAAGTCTCTTCTGCTCACCAAGCCTGCATTTATTTGATCCAACATACAGCAAAAAAAACAGTAATATTGTGAAATATATTTATTATTTAAAATAACTGCTTTCTATTGAATATATTTTAAAATGTAATTTATTCCTGTGATCAAACAAAATTTTCAGCATCATTACTCCAGTCTTTAGTTTCACATGATCCTTCAGAAATTATTCTAATATGCTGATTTGCTGTTCAAGAAACATTTATTATTATTAATATTATTATTATTATAATCAATATTTAAAACAGTTGAGAACATTTTCAGAATTCTTTGATGAATAGAAAATTCCAAATACCAGCATTTATCTAAAATAAAGAGCTTTTGTAACAATATACACTATACCATAATTTATTTATTTTTACTGTTTTTTTTTTTTTTTTTTGAAAGAAATTAATATGTTTATTTAGCAAGGATGCTTGAAATTGATCAAAAGTGATGATAAAGACATTTATAATGTTACAAAAAATTATATTTTAGATAAATACTGTTCTTTGGAACTGTCTATTCATCAAAGAAACCTGAAAAAAATCTACTCAGCTGTTGTCAACTTAATAATACTAATAAATGTTTTTTGAGCAGCAATTCAGAATATTAGAATGATTTCTGAAGGTTAATATGACAGGAGTAATGATGCTAAAAATCAGCTTTGAAATCACAGGAATAATTTACATTTTAAAATATATTCAAATAGAAAAAGTTATTTTAAATAGTAAAACTATTTCAAAATTTTACTGTTTTTGCTGTACTTTGGAGCAAACAAATGCAGGCTTGGTGAGCAGAAGAGACTTCTTTAAAAAAAACATTACAAATCTTGACCTGTAGTGTACATTGCATTCATTTTCAAAGTTAATTAAATGCCAGATATTACCTCAAATTTGGGGGCTTGGTGTTGGAGAATCAGAGGACATTTTGGCCCTGACAACTTTAGCGAAACAAGTACAAACACGCACATTTGTGTCCTCACAGATCTTAAAATCCCTAAGCAGGTGTATTTGTAGGGGGTGTTGCGCTGAGTAAGCAGCCTGTAGACTATCCCATCAGCTGTTGGTGATAACCACCGGTTATCCTTCTTAGATTTCACTCTCCCTCACCTGTTCTCGCCCCTGACCCACCGCCCCGACATGCCCTCCACCTTCCCTCATGGTCGCAGCATGTTTACTGTGGTTGAATCCAAGATCAGGAAGATGAGCTCTCAGGTTTCAATGAACTGTTATGCATGGCGGTTCTCGCCAAACTGATTATCTCCTGAGATAAACACAGTTCCTTTGTGACTAACAGAGTGAGATATTTTTCATGTTATGCCTCCCTCTACGTGTCCCTAGGCTATTTTTATTAGTAGTTCCTTTTGTGCCAACACCCCATGGTTCAGCTTTCGAGGTTGTGTGTGTGTGTGTGTACAGGGAAACTCATTAATAACAGAGAGACCGACGATGACCCCTAAGGCAGTGCAAATCAGACCGGCTTTCCCGGAATGATGTCCTGTACACTAGTCCATTCTTTCGAATGAAAGACCTCTCCGTGTACACTTATTATCGGGTCTGCTGCATTCCAGCACTAAGTTGGCCCGAAAAACACGGCAGTTAAGCTGAATCAAATTCCCTCAGAGCTAGTGAAGGGCTGACTTTAATGGGCCCCCTAACAGTTGAGTCAACCGAACGGGTCAGCAGTTGCCGTGACCCCTCGACTCTTGGAGCCAACCACACTGGGACACAGGAACATGAAGCTTTTATGATCCTTTCAGAGCTCAACTGGTCTCCATTGAGGTTCTACTACGGCCCTCCCGGTTCCCACAAATCCTCCCAAAAGCCTCATCAGGGCATAATGGATAGGGGGTTGTGCCCAACATTAACCCCTGGGGCAAAACAAACAGAGATGGCCATGATGACGCCGTTTTATAAGAACACAGCCATTCAGACTTATAGACTTGCTCATGTCTGTATTGTTAATGAAGTGCATCATAGTTTTGACTCACTTTATAGGGACAGTCATACAGGTTTGGAACGTCATGAGGATGAACTCTCCCTTTAGTGTGTAAGCTTGTATTTGTTTTCACTGCCCAGTATTACGGAAGCTTATTTCTGCAACGGAATAGAATCTAAAAAAAGATAATTGCGACTTATATTCTCACAATTTCAAGTTTATAATTTCATTTCATTCATGATTTATGATTCTGAGTTTACACTTCGTGTTCTGACTTTTTTTCTCAGAATTCTAGATTTACATTCCATGATTTTCCGTTTTTTTTTTTTTTTTTCGATTTTCCGAGTTTACATCTCACGATTCAGACCTTTTCCCAGTAATCTGAATTTATTTTTGAAGATTCTGACTTTTTTTCTCAGAATTCAGAGTTCACATCTTGCGATTCTGACTTTTTCCTCAGAATTCTAAGTTTACATCCCATGATTCAGACCTTGAGATTCCGTGTACATCTCACAATTCTGAATTTTCCCAGAATTCTAGGTTTACATTCCGTGATTGTGACTTTTTTTTTTTTTGCTTTAGAATTCTGAGTTTACATCTCACGATTCAGACCTTTTCCCAGAATTCTGAGTTTGTATTTCAAGATTCTGACTTTTTTTCTCAGAATTCTGAGTTTCTCACAATTCAGATTTTTTTCCTCAAAATTCTAAGTTTACATCTTGCGATTCTAACTTTTTTTCTCAGAATTCTGAGTTTATATTCCACGATTCAGGCATTTTCCCATGCAGAATTCCGAGTTTATTTTTATTTTTTTATTTTTTTCACAGAATTCTAGGCTGGCTTAACATCCCATGATTCAGATCTTTTCCCTGAATTCTGAGTTTATATTTCAAGACTGATTTTCTTCTCAGAATTCTGAGTTGACATCTCTCGATTCTAACTTTTTTCTCAGAATTTTAGGTTTACATTCCATGATTGTGAATTTTTTTTTTTTTTGCTCAGAATTCTAAACTTACATCTCACCATTCAGACCTTTTCCCAGAATTTCGAGTTTATATTTCAACATTCCGACTTTTTTCTCTGAGTTTACATCTTGCGGTTTGATTTTTTTTTCACTGAATTCTTGGTTTACATATCGTTATAGTGATGTTTTTCTCAGAATTCTGAGTACATCTCACGATTTAGACCTTTTCACAAAATTCTGAGTTTACATCTCATGATTCTGACTTTTTTTTCCAGAATTCTGAGTTTTTTTATTTCCCTGAATTCTGCATGTGTGTGTGGTCAGGTCAGGTGTATAGATAAATTTAAAAAATTGTGAGCTGTAAACTCAATCCAGAGAAAAAAGTCAGAATACAATGACTTCAGATATGAGAGCCGTCTGTAAAATTCCCCTAAAAAATAATTTCAATGTCAGACCACACATTTGAATGCAAAATTCATATTGGTTACATGTAAATTATACTTAGAGCAACCTGCAAGAATATCACGTTGTACTACATCCACATGCATCACACGCAAATCTATTCCATTTGTGAAAAACGAGTTATTTTCTTTATACGAGCATTACATTTTAGTTTAATGCTGCTTTTTTTTTATAATAATGTACAAAACAGCACATCTCCGTTTAATGCTCTTCCTCTTGTGTGAGGCCAGCGCAGACAGGCAGGCGCCGGGCACTGCCCACAGGGGCCACACATGCAGAACGCTCATTGATTGGGTTCAGCTCTTTACAGCATTACAGTGCTGGATATGATGGAACAAGTTCAGTGAATTATGTTCTTTGTCGACCATAAACGATGTGCTAATGCTACAGCCTAAATTGCGTTGGGAGTCGGATGGTTTGATTGGCCCAGCAATGGATTTCTAATTGGATTTCATCTTTATTCTCTGTCGCAAAGCACTCAGAAATGACTGAGGGTGCTGTGCATTGTCATGCCTTGAAGTCTTTGAATAATCACTTTTTTTGACTAATCATGTTTACGTGAAAATTTTGTCCTCTGCCCGATATCTGCAACACTACACACATTATTACCAGTCACTTGTTATCAGTAATGGGCATACAAAGAAATGAATACCAGACAATGACTCAGCTGATTGGAAGCCAGTTTCACACACAAATGATTTCCTGGAGAAAACTCTTAGGGACAGAGGCTTCATTGAATAGATTTGTTGTTCGCTGGCAGGGAACTCGTCAGCAAAATTTTTCAGTCTTAATCAGGCAATTATTTCCAAAACAGTTGGCTAACATTATGCAACACTAAAGTATGGGGTATGTAATATTTTTTAATATTTAAGCTCAGCGAGGCTGCATTTAATTGATCACAACTACAGTAAAAACAGTGATATTGAGACATAATATTACAAATTTTAATTTATTCCTGTTATTGCTTTTCAGTGTCACATGATCCTTCAGAAATCATTCTAATATGCTGATTAGGTGCTTCTTATTATTATCAATGTTGAAAAAAGTTCAGTTTAAATTTGTATTTTTTTCAGGATTCTATGATAAATAGAAAGTAAAATAATTTTAAAAAATCATCCTTTCTAAAAAAAAAAAATGTATTAATTTTACTTTATTTCTTTAAAAAAAAAAAAATAAAAAAAAAAACTTGCTGTGCCCAAACTGTTGAACTGTAATATAGTAAAATAATATTTTTTATCAAATTGAAATCATAGCAATAACTGAATGTGAATAGACATGAATATCCATGAAATGGCTACAAATGTTTTTTTAATACAAAACAAAATAATCAGGCAACTTGAACATAATAGAATTAATGGAATTTAGTGACATTTGTAATGCTGATAAATATAAAACAAACAAAAAAAATTAAGCAAAATTCAATAAAGAAAAAAATAGGAGCTAGACTATTTTATATTGTTTTTAGAGTCATGTTACGTAACTGCAAATGTAACCTACAACCACATCACAAGGCAATCATGTGATTCAGTCTCTGCTTTATGTCACATCATATATGTGACCCTGGACCACAAAACCAGTCATAAGGGTCAATTTTGTATAAACTGAGATTTATACATATTCTGAAAGCTGAATAAATAAGCTTTCCATTTGTTAGGATAGGACAATATTTGGCAGAGATACAACTATTTGAAAATCTGGAATCTGTGGGTGCAAAAAAATCCAAATAATGTGAAAATCACCTTGAAAACTGCACAAATAAAGTTCTTAGCAATGCATATTACTAATCAAAAATTAAGTGTTGTATGGTAGGAAATTTACAAAATATCTTAATGGAACATGATCTTTAATTAATATCCAAATGATTTTGGCATAAAAGAAAAATCAATAATTTTGACCCATATAATGTATTGTTGGCTATTGCTAAAGATAAACCTGTGCTACTTAAGACTGGTTTTGTGGTCCAGGGGCATACATATTTCCTTTCAATTGACCTGCAGTGCTCTATTGTGGAAGGATACAGTATCATAATTTAGGTAGGGGGAAATGCATAGCACATCTTTAACGCCATCTAGTGGTTAAATTATATATCAATAATAATAAATGTAATCTACATAAATAGATATTCACATACTGGACACACTTTAGCTCTAGTTTCTTTTTTAAAGATTCTTACAGGAGTTTGTTTTAATAAGATATAGGCACAAAGTGAATTTGTGCTATAATGGGAACTATCACATCATCAAGAATTATTCCAGAGAGCAAAGCTTCTGAAAAACCTAATTCATTGTTGGATGGTTTACTAACAAACCATTATTTGCTCTTTGCTCTTTCCCTAAATCTGTTCTGAAATCTAAATCTTATGATGCAAATCATGTAATCTGCCTTGACACTATCTCTGTAATGACTTTGTATCTGTGCCCACCTCACTGGTAAGAGTTTGGGGTCACAGGTATCACCACTAGGGGGAGCGCTTACAATCAGGAAGAGAGTAGCAGTATGATGTGTCAGTTTTGGTTGTTTAGTCCAACTAACCTAGCACTTTCCTCCCACAACCTTTTTGCCACTTCATCATCTTTTCCTTCTGGTGCAGGGTCTTTTTCACCACAATCACTGCACAAAACATACACAGGGCAATCTGAGTTTACAAAATTATTGACAATGCGACAAATTTCATGCATTTGCATTTACCTGAAGTAGCAGCCAGACTTCTTCTCTAAGCCCTCGGTGACAGCGCAGTAGATAGAGGTCTGTGCGCCCTGCCAGGGAGTCTTCATCAGGAGCATACAGGGCAGAGACAGTATAGTCTTCAACACTGGGTACCACGACAGAACATGGCGAGTCAGGTCTGTTCGAATCACTCCTGGATGCAGGCAGTATGAGGAGACTCCTATACCTATGGAAGCATCCACTGAGATATAAAACAACACAAACAACAAAATGTATTCTTGTAATTGCTTTATTTGTATATGGATGGGATCACACATGGCTATTGACACAGTATGTGATAAAATTTACCATGTCTGACACTAAAACAGAATATATTTTGCTTTGTTAGTTTATTAACTAGCTTGCAAATGGTTTGCTATACCAAAACTGCAGTATATCTTACCTTTCATTCTTTGTGCAAGTTCTCTAGAGAAAAGCACATTGGCCAGCTTACTCTGTTTATAACTGAGCAAAGGACTGTAAGGCCTTTTGTCAAAAAAGAGGTCATCAAATTCAATCTTTCCTGTGGGAAAACAGTGACAAATATGTATATGTTTTTACTCAGAAGGCTCCATTCTTGTGGCATATTTAATTTAACATTTATACTACTGTTCAAAAGTTTAGGATCAGTAAGATTTTTATTTTGTAAAGTAATACATACTTTTGTTCAGAAATTATGAATTAAATGTAACTTTTTGTATCACAGTTTCCGTAAAAATACTAAAAACAACTGTTTACAACATTAATAAGTATATTAGAGTAATACAGAGTGATGTGATTCTAGAGTAATCTTCCATCATAGATATATATATATATATATATATATAAATAAGTTATGCTTCTTAGTGTTTTTCTCCCCACAATATTACTATTTTTACTGTATTTTTATTCAATAAATGCTGCTTTTTAAAGAGAAAGAAACCCAAAATTTTGAACAATGGTGTTTTTTCCATAAATACAAGCAAAGAAAAAATATGTGACTCTGGACCACAAAACCAGTCATAAGTAGCACAGGTATATTTGTGGCAATCGCTAAAAATACATTGTATGAGTCAATTATCAATTTTTCTTTTACACCAAAAATCATTAGCATATTAAGTGAAAATTATGTTCCATGAAGACATTTTGTAATTTTCCTATTGTAAATATATCAAAACTTAATTTTTGATAAGTAATTTGCATTGCTAAGAACTTCATTTGGACAACTTTAAAGCCGATTTTCTCAATATTTAGATTTTTTTTTTTGCACCCTCAGATTTAAAAATAGTTGTATCTCGGCCAAATATTGTCCTATCCTGACAAGCTTTCAGATGATGTATAAATCTCAATTTCAAAAATTGACCCTTATGACTGGTTTTGTGGTCCTGGTCTGAAAATATCTTAAGGTTGTATTTCTGATTTTAATCAAAAGAAAATTACCACCAACATGTGCAACACTGGACACATTCACTACGCGGCTGGGGGAGGATCTCTTTAGGATTCCTAATAGTAGATTGGTCAGAAGAAAGTGTCCCAAGTGATTGACACCCAGCTGTGTCTCAAAACCATCCTCTGTGATCCACTTTGGACACATCATAACACCTGTCAGGAAAAGAGGATTTTTAGATATGTCTCTGAAGTGCTTGCTTTTAAGAGTAAAATCAGACTATGGTGACTGTCTGACTCACCTGCATTGTTTATAAGTATATCTAGTCGTTCTTCTGTTGCTATGAACTCTTTGGCAAATTCCCGGACAGAATATAGAGAGGCCAAATTCAAGTGTCTGATGACTACATTGCCATTGCCTGTGGAGCGTCGAATATGCTCCGCAGCATTCTCAGCACGGGTCAGGTCCCGGCAGGCCATCACTACCCGAGCCCCTAAATGCACACATATTCACATTTCCATGCTAAAAGTAAGGGAATTTCAAGATGAGGACCTCATATAATATGCCATACCTCTAAGAGCCATATCTTTTGCAGTTTCCCTGCCAATCCCAGTGTTAGCGCCAGTGATAACAACCGTCTTTCCATCTAACCGAACACGGCTTTTGCAGACACCACCAGATATCCATATCCGCAGCAGCATTAAGCCTGTATGGAAGACAGAACTTAAGCTACATACACAATGCTTAAAAAAAAGGTTTCAAAATACACACACAGCTCCAGAATCTTGAAGATCTGTAGCATTTTTGTTATATAGGCATACAGTTGAAGTCAAAAGTTCACATAAAC